>JBBPLO010000470.1:0-19275 GCA_038089835.1 Retiboletus flavoniger
CTAAATGTAGCTGGAAAGTGTAGTAACAGAGTATCAAAAATGCACACAAAATGTTGCAAAAGTATAGTTAAATATATAGTTAAAAGATACAGTAGACAATCAACACTATTGATAATCTAGTCTGTTACATATATTCTATGCCAGACTATAGATAATCTAGATCAACACTGGTAATAGACTAGTTATATTCTATGCCAAACTAGAAAATACTATGATCACTATGATCACTATGATCACTATGGGTTATCTATGAAAACACTATGAACACTATGACTACTATGAGAACTATGGTGAAATCCTTGATTTGCTGATGGGTAGATCCTGGATGCCTCAGTACCACATCATGATCAACAGTCAACCAAACCATAGGTTGTCGAAAAAACATCTGGAGGGGCTTTATGTAAGATGTATCTTGAGGCTCCTTGTCCATTTCAGTTCCTTGATTAATCCTACTTCTCTTGATTGCAGTTACCTCAGCAGGTAGTTCAGGTGGCAATGGGGGAACCAGGTCGACAAACTGAAGATAAGTTGTATGCACCATTGCAAAGGTGGGCTAGGGGCTGGTATCGGTGTGGTTTCGAGCCTGCAAAGCTCTTGTTGGGGGTAACACTACCCTGACTGGTGCCCTTCCAAGACTATCTAGAGAACTATCAGCCAGGCAATGCAGTGGGGGCCTAGCAGGGATATTTTCAAGACATGGAAATGGTGACCTACAGGTGTATGAGCAGGGACCTGCATGAGGTAACCAACCACACAGCTTGGTTAAATTACATGCCAGTAAGTAATAGTGGTGTTCAAAGTTCTCTAGTTTCTTGTGTAGTTAATGTTACATTGGGCTAGGACCAACAGGTTCTCAAGTGAGTAACTGCCTTGATGAAGGATGAGTGAGGTGGACTTGGGAGAGTATGCCAACAGAGAACTTCAGGTACAACAGGGCAAAGGCTTTCCTATGCCTGGAGATGAAGGTTACTCGTTGGGGAATATCCACAGAGTCTAAGAGAATCCAAGGGGATTCCTTGACTCAAGACGAAAAGGTTTCTAAGGAAGACTCAAGGGTGGACCCTTAGCCTTAGTGTGTCAATACTGACAACAACAAGAGGAGTGAGGAGGAGGCAAAGTAACTCGTAGAATTCAAGAAGACTAAGCTTAAGGAATACATGCAGTATCAAGAGGGTTTAAATACTACTGCCAAGAAGGTTATGTAAGAGGACGTGTTGTAAAACAGTAAACTTGACTTGGAGGACTAGCAGAGAGTAGTCCTGAGCCTGCAGGTAGGTTGAAGGAGACGAATATCATCCCAAAGGGGTCCAACTATGAATGTTACGATCCACGGTGGATCACCCTTTTTCCTTCCTTTTCTTTTTACTTAGCTAAGTCCTCGTTCCTCTTTATCTCGTATCTCAGACTTAGGAACTCCGTTCACGCCTCAAGTTCCGCTTCCCCGGTGTAGAGAGCCAAAGCTCTCTACGGTGGTATATGCCATTCCTACGAGTTTTCAATGACTTCCAGTCACTCCACTTCGACGGTAGAACCACCTCCGGACTGTCTGACCTAGTCCGGACTACTTTCCCATGCCGGTCCGGAACTCCGGACAAACTCTGGACGGTCTCCTGGTCTACATCTCCCCGGTTGTTCCATATTTACTTCGGACACTTTCATACTACGTCGTAACTGTTTCATCACCATTCCGCTTCGTTTTATAGTTACAGTTCATCACCTATTTGTCCCTGACAGTCCTGGGAAATGCCCGGACTATAAAGCTTTGTAGTATTTCTTTGAAATACATCTTTCGAGATCATTGTTTCACCTTCGTATCATTGCACGCACGTCCCTATGCACTAGAATCACCCGCGCACACACGAATAACTTCACCACCGTCTACTCCTATCGCTCTACGACGCCCCGAACACCTACTGCCCCGACGACGCAACTCCGGACTCTCGGACTCCCGGACTTTCCCGTGCTCACTCCGGACTTCCTCCAGACTTCATTTCCTTCCATCCTATCACTTCTGGCACTTCACCTCTGCCTTGAACCCTCTTTGGGGACGAACCCATCACACCCCACACCCTTTAGAAGTACTCCCAGAGTACTTTTGTGTTTTACAACTGGAGACCACCGTGAGGGGGTTCTAGAGGTGACCCAGAAATTTTTCTCACTCCTTCTTGTTTCACCCAACGTAACCTTACTGACACATACCTACCAGCTCAACGGAGCACTGCCGATTTTTCACTTTCTGGACACATTAGATAGCTTTTTAATGTTCACTGATCACCCCCTTCATTACCCGATGCTCCGGATCACGTTGATCATCCATTCCACACCTGAAACAATCCTTGACATCATTGTCAACCCTTACCTTACATTCTGACACAATCACCCCTTTCTTAGACACATCTGTCCTGATATGGCTAACCCTATGTTTCAGATTCCCTTTCCGGGAACTCCGAACACACCAAAGTTCAGTGGCGCAGCCCTGAAACTGATCCGAAGGTTTTTACAGGACATAGAGTTACTGGGTTTGCTTGCCCACCTATCTGATGAAGACCGAATACAAGCAGCAATCTGATATGCAGACTATGACGAGTCCGAGCCATGGGAATATCTTCCTGAAGCCACAGCCACACCTCCGATGTGGAGATCATTCGCCGACGCTGTCATTTCACTTTATCCTAGAACTGATGCTACTGACCGATACAGCCGAACGGACCTACATGACCTAGTTCAGGACTTCCGGACTCAACCTATCCGGACTATTGAAGACCTCGGAACATTCTACCGGACCTTCCTGAAGGTCTCAGCACCACTGGTCGCTGCCCACCGCATCTCCGAATATGACCGAGATGCATTGTTTCACAGTGCATTTCCTGCTGATGTCATCGAACAGATCCGTTTCTGCCTGTCCCTTGTCAAACTGGACATACACCCAAATGACTGCCCTTCCATGGCAGACGTCTACTCCACTGCACAATTTATACTACGGGAGTACCACTCATCATCCAGATCGACCGCTTGCACAATACTCCAACTGCCACCAACATCGTCACCTAACTGGTCCACCGGACTACTAAACCGGACTACCGGACATCACCGCTTACCAACTGGACTACCGGACTTACCTATCAGACTATGATGCCTACCAACCGAATATACACCTTCACATTCTACTACTACCCCTAACCACGTTCCAGACATCACGGCTAACCGTTTAGAGACATGCGTCTTTTGTGGTGCACTGGGACACTTCGTCCAAAACTGCCTACACACCACTGAATACATCCGCTCTGGAAAAGTCCTCCAAGGCTCCAATGGCCGTCTATACCTATCAGACCGAACGCCGATCCCTCACCTGCCAGGATGCTCATGTATACAGGCATCCATTGATGCAATCTGGGCAGCCGAGTCATCACCGACCGGACCCATTTTGCATGCTCCACGGATGCATGCATGGAATAGTATCATCTCCAAGACCACTCCGAACGCTGACCTTTCTGTAGAACAAACTCCGACCACACCTCTGACCCCTATCCGGTCATCACCATTACTGTCCAGAACTCTGGAGGAGAGCTCCGAGCTTTCCCTCACTCCATCCCTTGCTGTCATTACTAACCATCCTACCCCAATAGCACCTACAATCTGACCCACCACCATTACTCCTGCCCCGTCAGCTATTCAGCCAAAGTACCCTGCGATTGCAGTACTTTTGTCTGCACTCACTCCGACTGGTTCTCCAGAACCAGACCTTACTTCGACTCCATTCATTTCACCTCCTATACTACTTCCAAGTGCTATTACTTCATTACCACTACCACCCGTTTTTACACCCTCTGAACCATCTTCACCATTACTAGCTACTGCACCTTTACCGCCATATACTACCACTTCGTCATTATTTTCCCACACCCAAGTCAGACCACCGGACCCACCTCAGACTTCATCACCACCTCCGACATATACACCAACTATCACTCCATGTCCGACTTCTGTTATTTCTCCAGCTGACGATGCCCCTTTTCATCTGGTCACTTTTCTTTTCCGTTCTATAGCACTACTACTCAGACTTACCATTCTCGGACTCATGCTCCGCTCCATCACAACTCCGAGTGCTGCCAGACCATTTTCATCATTTTCCCTCCCATTCGTACCCATCCCCTGAGCGCTAGGTTGCCAACCGGTCTATGGCCGGGAGGCCATTATCTAAGTCTGGTGGGGGGGGAGTATCACTCCTATTCGTCACTCACTCGTTTTCTTTTATCTAGCCACAATGTTTTGCCCTCCGAAACAAACTTTCACCAGACTTTCCTGGACTGACATATATTTCTCTGAATATACCTCCGTTTTACCCCGGGATTCGACCGGTGAACTTACACATCCATTCCCATGCTCACTACGAAAACAACAGACACTACCCATACTATACACCGCCAAAAAGAAAAGAAAAACAACAAATAAAGCTGTTTGACATTTCCCCTCTTCCTGTGTCTCATCATGTATCTAACCCATGTACTGACTTACCATTCATACATGCTCCGAGACACCGTGCCCATTTTCACGATAGACTGTCCGTACCGAATACCGCTGAACAACTCCGAGGTAACTCCGGTAGGCATAGACGACGAAAGCAGACCAACGAAGCCAAGCCGGGTGGTATCCCGCACACTTACATACATTCATTTCATACTCATTTTCGCTTCTTTTCACTTCTTACACTACAATACCTCCGAACCACAACAACCTCCATAGACCAGACCGCATCTCCGAACCACGACAACCTCCAGACTATGACGAACTCCGGACCATGACAACCACATATTGGACATATATACAGAGACCATGGAATGTACCACATGCCGGTTGACCTACCCTGAGTGCACACATCACGCATTGCAACTCCGGACTCTCGGACATCCGGACTTTCCCACGCTATCTCCGGACTTCTTCCAGATAATCCTGAGCATGCACACTACACACCACTACCATCCTCATTCCGCCTCTGCTTACTATCTCTGAGTCCCGAACGCACTACCATCCTTTCCGGAGCACACTACCATACCCGCGGTACCTCTGGTACTACTCCGAACTCCTTCGGACTTGCATCGATAACTCTGGTAACCCCTATTCCGGCTGTACATCCGTCTTACCATCCATCTTGTCATTCTGATCCTGTCACTCTGTCGTCCATCCAAACCACTCTGAGAGTGTTACATTCACTGCCCACCACTTTTCCAGAGGTCACGAGGCCACTGCCGAGCTCCATCTCCGAGCCTCACTGACTGGGGACAGTCAGTATTCAAGTACCCCGTGGATGTAGAGAGCCGAAGCTCTCTACGGTGGTATATGCCATTCCTACGAGTTTTCAATGACTCCCAGTCACTCCACTTCGACGGTAGAACCACCTCTGGACCGTCCGACCTAGTCCGGACTACTTTCCTGCGCTGGTCCGGAACTCCAGATGAACTCTGGATGGTCTCCTGGTCTACATCTCCCCGGTTGTTCCATATTTACTTTGGACACTTTCATACTACGTTGTAACTGTTTCATCACCATTCTGCTTCATTTTATAGTTACAGTTCATCACCTATTTGTCTCTGACAGTCCTGGGAAATGCCCGGACTATAAAGCTTTGTAGTATTTCTTTGAAATACATCTTTCGAGATCATTGTTTCACCTTCGTATCATCGCATGCACGTCCCTATGCACTAGAATCACCTGCGCACGCATGAATAACTTCACCGCCATCTACTCCTATCGCTCTATGATGCCCTGAACACCTACCGCCCCAACGATGCAACTCCGGACTCTCGGACTCCTGGACTTTCCTGCGCTCACTTCGGACTTCATTTCCTTCCATCCTATTACTTCTGGCACTTCACCTCTGCCTCGAACCCTCTTTGGGGACGAACCCATTGCACCCCACACCCTTTAGAAGTACTCCCAGAGTGCTTTTGTGTTTTACACCGGTTCCTCCCATTCCGGCTTATCTCAGAACTGTTGTATTATTAGAACTGACTTGTCGTGACTCATCCTTATCTACTGTGGATGACTCACTCCTTATCTCGGACTTACTAGAAGTCCATTACATAACACCTTGGCGTCTGTACTTATATCGTGTTCTCCGCCTTGTACTCTTTCCTCAGCTTAGTCTACTCAATTCTATGAGCTCTAAGCCCACTCCTCGCTCCTCTTGTTGTGGTCTGTTATCCACACACTGAGACTATGGGTCGTCCCTAGGTCTCCACCTTGCACCTTGTCCCAGACTTAAGGAAACCCCTTGAAGTCCAACCTACAGGCCATTTGAGTGCTGTCTCCATTCAAGGCATCACCTTGAACACGTGTCTCCGAAGGTTGCTGTCGGAACACCCTGCATATCCTCCCTTGTCTTTGTATCCACAAAGAGCTCACTTTGAGTTCCCGCTGGTATTCCACAGCCCAGCGTAACAAAAGACTAAGCTAGCCCCAACAGATGACTCTCAGGTCGTTCCTCTTACCCGCTCCTGCCTTCAGTCCGCACAGGGTGATTCCCTGGACAACCGTGCACCCCTCTCCCGCGATCAGCCTGCATGGGGTAATTCCCTGGGCACTGCATCACCATTACCTCCCACTGGTTCCTGCCCCAAGGTACGCCTGAACAAGGCCAGTCCTCCCCTGAACCCTTGTCCCCCTCGTCCCTCAAACACTCTGATCATGAGATCAACCCCACCTCTACCCAAGAGGAAGACGAAACCCTCCACCTCACCCAAGGACTCACTCAACACCTTAGTATTCCGTGAGTACCTTCCCCTGAGACTCCCACTCCCGTTGCCATGCAACCAAGCGTGTCTTTCCCTGCCAGACCTTCTAAGCCACCTGCCCTCACAGGCTTCCCCCTATCTTGAACGTGCCCCACCGTCGCACCCTTACCCTCGCCCCCAGCAACAATGTCTTCAAAGGAACTCTGCCTTGGAGCCCCCGAACCCTTTGATGGGAACTATGATAAGTCCGAACAGTGGTTCAACACTGTTCAGTTCTACCTCCTCATCAACGCCGACGTCTACGACACCAACGCCAAGAAAATCACGTTTGTGCTTTCACATATGACCAAAGGATCCGCTGCCATCTGGGCAGCAACCTTCCGGCAGAAATGCTTTTCTTCTGGAACCGTTAACCTCGGGATGGTCACCGCCTTCACCACCGAGTTCCTGGCCGCCTTCAAGCACCAGGACTCCATCAGAAATGCCATCGCATGGCTCTCCACCACCAAGATGCAGAAGAAAAAAGATGGGTTCTCCCCGACTCTCCTTAACTACATCACCACTTTCCGTAGCAAAGTCGCAGTCACCCAAATCTCGGACGACAACGTTCTCATCACCTACTTTGCAGCAGGCTTGCCCTCCTCCATCATGTATAAAATCTATGCGATGGAAACACCCCCCACTACCATCTCCGACTGGTACTTGAAGGCCATGCACTTCGACAACATGTGGAACCACACCCACGAAGTTGCCTCTAGGTCCGGAGCCTCTTGGGCAAAGGACATCACCTTCATCCCCAAACCTCATGCCGACCCGAACACCATGGATGTAGACGTCATCCAGACTATCTCCAAGTTAACCCCCGAAGAGAGGCAACAATGCTTCAAAAACAATCTTTGCTTCCGATGCCGCCAGAGCAGCCACTCCTCCCAAAACTGCCCCACCTTTTCCCCACAGAACCCAAAGACCCCTCGCCCACCTGCCAAGAAGGTGGCAGAGGTGGCCGACGAAGAAGAACTTCCCCACCTCCAAGAAGTGGAGGATGACGATGAAGATGAGGAATCGGTAAAAGCCATGTTCCTCCAGGATTTTTAAAAAGGAAGCCTACCTCAATGTTAGCCCCTTCCCATATCACTTCTGTACTTGTAAAAGCAGTGACTAAATCTATGATCATCCTGGTCCAAGTCATTCGCCCCTCGTACACCATGAAAACCGTCGAAACAAGAGCACTCGTCGATAGTGGTGCTAGTATCTCCTGCGTTGACTATGGCTTCGTCACCAAACACAAGCTACTGTTGACCAAACTCACCACCCCCATCCTCGCCAAAAACGTGGATGGGACCACCAACCATCGGGGAAAAATCACCCACACCTGCTCTCTGTTCCTGGACATTGAAGGACTCGCCCAAAAGGTTGTCTTTCACGTAATGCACCTTGGATGAGACAACCTCATCCTCGGACTACCCTGGCTTTGCATGGCAAACCCAAAAATTGATTGGACCACTCGGACGCTAACCCTCGACGAAACCATTGACCAATCCGCCCTCCTTCACCATGAACACAAGAAAGACCTTGAATGCCACAACAAGGTCTACACCTTCCCCATCCATGAACCTGACTCCATCCCGGTCCACACCATATCCCATGACCACCTCCACAACTATCTTGACAGAGAAGTGGAGGAGAGGTACTTAAACATTGCCATATGAAACCGATCTGTCTTCCGGATCATCCGATGCGGATCCAGATTCCTTCAAGCCTCCCAGATAGCCAAAATCACCAAGGCCACCGAACTCGCCAAGGAAGAAGCCCTAACTGCCCTGAAAGTTTCTCTTCCCTCCAAGTATGAAGAATTTAAGGCAGTTTTCTCCCAGGAAGCAGCCGATCACCTACCCCCGTCCTGACCTTATGACCATACGATCTCCTTGAAACCCAACTTCACCCCTTCCATCGGGAAGATCTACCCACTCTCCCTGGAAGAGAGAACAGCCGCCAACAAGTTCCTCAACAAAAACCTTGCCGCTGGAAAAATCTTCCCATCCAAGTCTCCCCAGGCGTCTCCCTTCTTCTTTGTCCACAAGAAAGACAGCGGACTGTACTCCTGCCAAGACTACCGCAAGCTCAACGAAGCAACTGTCCATGATGCTTACCCCCTTCCCCTCATTTCCGAACTCATCGATAAACTCAAGGATGCCTGCAAGTTCACCAAATTCAATGTCCGATGGGGGTACAATAACATCCAAATCTCCCCGGAAGACCACTGGAAAGCTGCCTTCATCACCCATCGAGGTCTCTTCGAACCCAATGTGATGTACTTCAGACTCACTAACTCCCCCGCCACATTCCAACGCTTCATGAACGACTCCTTCAGAGACCTAATTGCCGAAGGATGGCTTGTCATCTACATGGATGACCTCCTCATTTTCTCCCCCGATGAAGATACTCACACAGACAGAACCTGCCGTGTCCTACAATGAATGAAGGAGCTCGACCTCCATCTCAAACTCAAGAAATGCAAGTTCGCCACCGATGAGGTAGAATACCTCGGCCTCGTCATGAAACCAGGGCACATTGCCATGGACCCCGTCAAACTCGAAGGCATCTCTAAGTGGCCCATTCCCACCACGGTCAAACAAGTCCGCTCCTTCCTCGGGTTTGCTAACTTCTATAGGTGCTTAATCAATAGCTACTCAACCACAGCCCGACCCTTGATCAACCTAACCAAAAAGAACCAACCATGGGAATGGTCCCCCACATGCCAAGAGGTGTTTGACACCCTGAAGAATGCCTTTCTATCCCGACCTGTTCTTCAGCTCCCCAACACTGGCGCCCAATCTGCCATCGCCATGGATGCATCCAAGTTCGCCTCTGGGGCCATCCTCCAACAACTCGACCCCAATGGAGAGTGGAAACCTTGTTCCTATATCTCGCAGTCATTCAACCCTGCTGAATGCAACTACAACATCCATGACCGTGAACTCCTCACCATCATGTGAGCCCTCTCTGCCTGGCACCATTACCTCCGTGGCACTCCCTTCCCAGTCAAGGTCTTCACTGACCACCGAAACCTCATGTACTTCCACAAACCCCAGGACCTCAACTGGCGCCAAGCGCGTTGGCTCCTTGACCTCGCCGACTATGACCTGGAGTTCTCCTACACCCCCGCTTCTCAACTTGCCAGTCCCAACGCCCTTTCCCGCCGACCAGACCATGATTCCAAGGACGCTGACAACACTGCCATCACTGTTCTCCCCGAAACCGCCTTCGTCACGTCGGTCAACACTCTTCTTGCCAAACAGATCTCCGAGGAATGCACCGTCGATCCCACGGCCCTCCAAGCCATCCAATCCCTCTCCGCACCCCTTTCTCCATCCTTCTGCACACGCTTCTCCCCTTGGCAGACCGTCAATGGTGCCCTCACCTTCCACGGTCGTCTCTATGTCCCCCCTAACTCTCACCATGCGGTCCTGGCCAAACACCATGACCACCCCACTGCTGGCCACCCCGGCTACCTAAAAACCCGCCAACTTGTCGCTGCCGAATGCTGGTAGCCTGGCCTTGCCACCCACGTCCACAACTACGTCACCAGATGTGCCGTCTGCCAACAAAACAAAACAAACACTCACCCAACAACCCCTCCTTTAATCCCCATCCGCTCCTCGTGCACCTGTCCTTTCCAACAGATTTCTTGCGCCCTTATCACGGACCTCCCCATCTCCAACAGCTTCGATAGTCTTCTGGTCGTGGTCGACCACGGCCTTACAAAGGGGGTAATTCTCTGCCCCACAAAGAAAACTGTCACTGCCGACAGAATTGCCACTCTTTTCGCCCACAAAGTCTACTCCCGATATGGGCTACCCGACAAAATTATCTCCGATCGCGGACCCCAATTCGCATCCGCGTTCTCCAAAGAGTTGGGAAGGATCCTCAACTACAAGCTCGCCCTATCCACCACCTTCCACCCACAAACTGACAGAGAAACCGAACATGTCAACCAGGAGATAGAAACCTACCTCTGCATCTTCTGTGGAGACGATCCCATGTCCTAGGCCAACAAAATCTCCCTGGCCGAGTTCACCCACAACCATCGCCCCCACTCAGTTACTAACAAATCCCCCTTCTTCCTCCTCATGGGTTATGAACCTAACCCTCTCCCCACACTAGTACCGACCACCAACATCCACACAGTGGAAATCTGGCTCAAAGAATTATCCTCTGCCCGAAACGAAGCCCTAGCTTCCCACGAACTGGCTCGCCAGGTAATGGCCAACAGGAACAAACGACCCTTTACCTCTTTCAGCAAGGGAGATAAAGTATGGCTTGAGGCTCAAAACCTCTGCCGGGAACTAGCCAATCCCAAGTTTTCCCCCAAAAGAGAAGGACCCTTCATTATCACCAATGTCCTATCTCCCGTCTTTTACCGTCTAGCCCTTCTGAAGACGTGGAAGCTCCACCCCACATTCCATGCTTCTCTCTTATCGCCCTATCAGCAGAATGCCATCTACAGCCCCCATTTTAAAAAGAACCCACTGGAGCTTATCGGCGGACAAGCAGAATACGAAATCAGAAAGATCATACACCACCGTGGAGCTTCGGATAAGCGCCACTATCTCGTCTGATGGAAAGGATACTCTGCCGATGATGACTCCTGGCTTCCCGAAAGGGACCTCAAAAATGCATGGACCATCCTGCTTGCTTATAAAAAGGCACACCCCTGCGCCTTTTCCTCTTAACTCTCCCCTTCTTCTTTCCCTCGTAGTATAGCAAAGAAACAAAACCATCCAAAATATGTCCTCCATAACCACTGTATCGTCCCTTCACTTGTCCCCTCCTCTGTTGTCTCCATTAGCTGACAAAGACAACGTCGTCCTCGCCGATGACCTACCTATAGACTTTCCTACTTTAGCTTCTCATGCCTCCACCGTATACGACCTGTTGATGTCGTCCTCCCGTGCTCCCTCCCCTGGTTGGGGATCCCCTGCCGCAGGTCCCCCACACTGGGGCAGCCACTCGCCCAAACTTCCTCCCATCTCGCTCGCTACCATTGTACCGACGCCCATCCTCAGCGTCGATGTTCCCATCAACGTGCATTGTTTGTGTGAAGACTACCCCTCCCGCGATGACCTCCAGGAACTCGCATCAGCCCTGACCGATGCCCATCTCCTCGTCCCTCTGCAGTCCTTTGTCGAGGATGCCTCCCCCTTGGAGCTCGTCTCCAAGTTATACCTACAAGTTGCCCGACTTGGCCTCATTCCTCCCAACCCCACCGACACACAACGTGCCTGCCTCCATACTGTCCTTCAGTCCATATACTGCGATGCCCGCGCCGTCACCCTCCTCCTGGCTTACCAGCTCAGAGCACTCGAATTCTTCCAGGACCTTGACAGGTACTTGAAAGAACACGCTACCCACCAGGCTCACTGAGCCAACTCCACATCATCTGCTTCCACCTCCCCCCTTGACCTGGCCGAAATAGACTTCTTAGCCCGAGTTGAGGCCTTTTGGACTGGCAACAACAGGATGACTCCCCTCCTGGAGACCCACCCCCGATATCGGCAGGCATGCTTTCACTGCCATCGCCTCGGCCACTTTCAGGCCAACTGCCAGGTCTACCAGTGCCCACTCTGTCTCCAATTTGCCCCAGGTCACTCTCAACAAAGCTGCCCCCTCCACTGACCTCCTCCTCACCCCCACTTCTCGTCGTCCTCTGGCTCATCCCAGAGCAACCGCTCGCCCGAGCAAACCTGCAACCGCCGGACTCGCCCGTCTCCTTCCCTGCATCCCACACCTCCACCGCGTCCTCACCACCACTGACCTCGCTGCCGCTGTTCCCCGGTCAAGGTTAACAACTATGGTGACGATGACATTGATGACATCTTCGATGACGTCGCTTACGCTAATATGACGAGCTTCCCGGGCACTGGATATCTTGACCTTTGAAGTAAGGTTCGACGGAGTCTCACCCCTAGCACGGGAGTAATGTTACAATCCACGGTGGATCGCCCTTTTTCCTTCCTTTTCTTTTTACTTAGCTAAGTCCTCGTTCCTCTTTATCTCGTATCTCAGACTTAGGAACTCTGTTCACACCTTGAGTTCCGCTTCCCCGGTTCCTCCCATTCCAGCTTATCTCGGAACTGTTGTATTATTAGAACTGACTCGTCATGACTCATCCTTATCTACTGCGGATGACTCACTCCTTATCTCGGACTTACTAGAAGTCCATTACATAACACCTTGGCATCTGTACTTATATCGCGTTCTCTGCCTTGTACTCTTTCCTCAGCTTAGTCTACTCAATTCTACGAGCTCTAAGCCCACTCCTCGCTCCTCTCGTCGTGGTCTGTTATCCACACACTGAGACTACAGGTCGTCCCTAGGTCTCCACCTTGCACCTTGTCCCGGACTTAAGGAAACCCCTTGAAGTCCAACCTACAGGCCGTTTGAGCGCTGTCTCCGTTCAAGGCATCACCTTGAACGCATGTCTCCGAAGGTTGCTGTTGGAACACCCTGCATATCCTCCCTCATCTTTGTATCCACAAAGAGCTCACTTTGAGTCTCCGCTGGTATTCCACAGCCCAGCGTAACAACGAAGAGAAGTGCAGAAAGACCTGCCTGAGTGGGTACTGCCCAAGGGAGAACAGTCTGGAAGAAGACCAGAAGAAGACCAGAAGTCTGGAGTAGAGAAGGTGACAAGTGGGAAGCGTTGGGGATGTGATAGACGATGATGACAACAGGCCAGAGACAATTCGGACAGATATAGCAGCATGGTGAGAATCCAACATGAAGGAAACTGGATTATAAAATCCTAAGTACATGGTACTTATAGTCCAGAAGAGTCCAGGTGAACTAATATGAAATAAAACTACTTGTGGAGTGATATAAACAGTGTCCGTAATTGTATAAAAAGGTCTTCAGAAGACCAGTAAAGTAGGGGTGACGAACAACAAAGGAACCAGTCTTGTATATGACCAGGCGGACTTACTCAGACTACCAGACTTTGACGGATGGGACCAGAGGTGGATGGGACCAGCTCCAGACTGAGTGGTGGTTGGAATGAACGACAGAGATGATGATGCGGTGATGATGAAACCTGTTGAAATTGTGGTTTATAACTGTAGAGACCTATGGATCTCTACACCCGAGGGGGACTTGAATACTAACTGTCCCCAGTCAGTCACGGCGTTGTGCTGACTAAGCACAGTGCGGAGTTTGAACAATGGCAGTCTAGTTGCATCGCATCTGTGCTGTGTCTCTCTTCATACTCCACTCCATCCTATTCTCATCTACCCTGTACGCCATGTCCCAGTTCACCAGCCGAGTCGACGGTCTTCGCGCCATGACAGCAAAAGGTGCCGAACACTGCTGGGACGTCAATAGAAGATTCAAGGCAAGTACCAAGCATGTCACAGTGGAGGTGAAGGTGATGCCTAATGACCAGGATGAACTACAAGAAGAAAAGGACATGTGGGTAGAGGGTTTCAGGCATGCTCTGGTAAGTTCCAGTGCCATTCCATGGTCATATTAATTGTTCTCAATGTTTCCCTTAGGACGAGTGGGTGGTAGTGTCTAAAGAAGCAGACAGTCTCCACCTGTACACTGAGTTGGAGGATGATGTTACGTGTAGCGTACAATGGAGGGCTCAAGGGGGCAAGGATCATCTACAGGCGATACTCACGAAGAGACTGACTTCTGATAGAGACTTGGGGAAGGAAGACTGCTCTTAGAATCGCTAAGGTTGCAGAGTACTGTGGCACTATGGATGACTCAAGAAGGTACACTAATATTGCACAGATCAAGAATAAAGACCGGAGATACAGGGGAGGTGAGAACAATATACTAGGGAGACTTCCCATGCACGGACCTGGTAGAGCTAAGGGAACAGTAAGGATACGACTAAGTACAAGAGAACTTAGTTAGGAGAAGAAGGTCCAAGAAGATAGAGATGACACAACAGAGTCCTATGGAAAGCAGACTAAGGATAGTGTAGAAGGTCCTCCAATGAAGAGGTACACCTCCTGTGCCCGAGAGATATGATGTCCTTGGTAAGAGATCAACGACGAGAAGTGTACTAATAAGAGAAAGTGATGGTAAGGAAAGAAAATCGTAACAGATGACGTTGTGGTGTTGCTTGCTGATGTGGAGCATGTGCAGGCAGATTGGGCAAAGAGGAAGGATGTGCCACTGGTAGAGGAAGATGATGGGCCAGTCAGCACACAAGGAATGGTGGTGGAAGTCGAGGAGGTGGAACGGCAGGTGGTGCCTGGTGCTGAGAAGGCAACCAGGTCATCCGGGGCGGCATCGAACGCATCATCAGGGCTAAAGGTGTGTAGTAGAGTTATTGTGGTCTCTCCTGAACTAACAGCCATACAGAGGGGCTGGTCAGATGACACTGATGAAGAGGAAGAAGACGTGGCCATGCAGAGGAAGAAGACCGGCCCTACCAGATCGGTGGTAGCTCTGTCCAGAGCTACCTCCAATGCTTGCAGTCAGTGCAAGCAAGCAGGCATTGCCGGCCAATACATCAAGGGGACTGGATTAGCATGTGTACAGTGCCAACACCTCAAAGGGGCATGCAGCCTGGCTGCCAGGAGGCATGCGCCAAGGAAAAAAGGCACAATGGTGGTGGTGGTGCTGCCGAGCAAAGGTGAGTGTCCTGTTTTTATCCAAGATCGGTCTGATGGTTCATTAGGAGGAAGACCAGCCAGAGCAGTGGCTAAGGCTGGTTCCAGGAAGAGGGTGGACTTGCCCATCGAAGTCCTCTCCAACGATAAGATTGAGGATGATACCCCTGTCAAGCTGAAGGAGAAGGGGAAAGGGAAAGTGGTGGTGGTGAAGAAGATCGGCAGGAAGACCCCAGTCCAAAGGCAACAGGATCAAATCGCCCGCCAGCTCAATGCTGCCCACTCATGCCTGTACCAAATCAGGGCGAGCATCAAGGCGTTGGACGTGGAGCAGGAGGAGGTAATGGTGGAGGTCAGTGATTTGGTGGTCAAGTTGGAGAAGTTGGACATATAGGAGGGGTTCCAGCATTAGCATAGTCCAGTTGTCTGTAGTATATATAGTCCATTCATTTGTATCAATAGTCTGATCATTGAAGGAAGTGAAACAAAGATGTGAACATAAGAGAAGAAGTAAAAGTAAGTAAGTATGAAAGATGAGAGAGGGAGTAAGTATGTTATGAGGGCTGCCGCCTGGCTTTGCTTTGTTGGTCTGCTTCTAGCATCTATCCCTACCGGAGTTACCTTGGTCTATCGGCAGTCTTCGGTATGGGTGGTATATGGTTCGGTGGTCTATAGTAGGTAATGGGCATGGTGTCTCAGAGTGCATTCGAAGGAAGGATCAGTCAGTAATTGGTTAGTTGGAGACACATTTGATGAGATGGAGTGAGCAGAGTGGTATTCTACATATTTTTGGCTGTATTTGTTGTTTTTTGGTAATGGCAGACTATAGTATGTGTGCATTTTTAGTGATGTTTTTGTTCTTTGGAGGGAAACATATCACCAGGTGAATACCAGGGTAAGATGGAGATGTATAGTAGGGTAGAATGACAGTATATTCAATAGAGGAGGCAGTGTTCAGGCGAGTGTCAGTGATGATGAGGAAGGGGGTTATCCAGCATTGATGGGGACCATTTTGTTGTTTTCTGGTGTGTCAATCACTAGTTTTGGGTATGTCACCAGGGGCTTCTTTGTCAGGATAAGTCTGGTCCTATTGGACCAGTAGACTGTGGTCTCGTCTGTCATTGGTCGAGAAACGCTAAAAGAAAACGGGAAGAATGGTAGTGAGGCTCCCTCCCCAGGGTGAGTTTTGATGATGACCTCCCAGTTATCATGGGGATGGTAGGAGCAAGCGTCCGGAGGTGGTGGTCGATGCAGATTAGGGGTCTGGTCAAAGTGAACCAGCCTGGTTGGCATTCAGTGTGGGCATGGGGGTATGACTGTCAACAAATGGTTAGTGGTGATGATGTGATGGTATGAATACATTTGGTAGTGCCCTGAAGGGGACTTCGATAGAAGTGATGATGGTATGAGTACTGGTCAGTCCAGAGTAAAAAGCAGCAGACTGTCAAAGTCTGGAAATGAAACAAGATAGAATAATAGTATGAAGTGACCAATAGTAAAGTAAACAGCCAATATAATCAACAGCAATGAAGGTAAATGGTCCTTGGTTGGACCAGGAGCAAATGACAATGTGCCGGAAAAGACTGGTATCATTGACACAACATGTGAAAGTGATGGTATGAAGACTGGTGTGTGAATAAAATCACTGGAAGAAGGAGTAATAGTCAGAATTGTCAGTGTGCAATAATGTTCCGGCATCAAATGATGCGACCGGATCGTTGGCGGTGGCATGATAATGGAAGGTGGTGCTATTGGATTAGTATCAGATGTGTCAGCAACTCCTTCAAAGTGAAATGGCAAGATGGATAAAACAGAATTGGTCAATAGGTCATTGGGCTCGGTCTGAGCTGGTTGTGGTTGTTCTGCTGTGGGTGATTGGGGTAAGGGCATTAGTAGTACTGGTTGTACTTCCAGTGAAGTGATCTCCTTGGCGACAGGGATGTCATCCAAGTCCAGACTATCTGTGTCCGGACTATTGGACTCCAAGTGAGGGACCACTATGTCAGGTAGGATGGTTTCGGTAGGTGGTGGCGATGATGGTGGTGATGGTGGTGATGGCAGTGATGGTAGTGACAGCGTTAATGGTGGTGATGATGATGATGGCGGTGACCGGATGAGGAGCGATGGATAGGCAGTTCTCTTTTCACATCTGGGGTACAGCTTCATGATGGCAAGGGTAAAGGTGTACCAGTTGGCGGGGGTGGCGGTAGCTTCGTCTAATGTCTGCCAGAGCTCAGCTTCGTCAAGGTCAGCATAATGGATGGCATATTGAATCTTCTTTGCGTCAGTGAGTGCCGCCAGATTTCTGAGTCGGTCTACTTTGGCAAGAAAGGGTGGTAGGGTGATGGTAGATAGGCCGGTGAACTTTGGAGCATCTGGGTGAAACCTGAGTGACATCTGGAAGGAGATCGATGGCATGTTGGATGTAGACTGGGTTGTTCAGTGGATGGGTTGTAGACTGGTAGTGGATGATGTGGGTACAGAAAGGATGGTTGGACATGGAGATTGAGTTTCAGCTGATAGGTAGGGGCCAGGGATGGATTGATGTTTCGTCGGCAGTTATTGAAACTCTAATACCAGTCCTAACAGTGGTTGTTGCATCCAGAGCACAATTAGCCTAATCGGAAATCAGAGTTTCGGACTTGTTGGATCGGCTGTCAGTTGACTATGTCACAGATGGACAGATATGGATCAGCATTTGTTGGCAGCTAGAGACAGGTTGGTTTTCGGCTAGATCTGCCCAAATACAATTAAGTCTGTCAGGATTGGCAGTCAGGGTTAGTGATAAGACCAGGCGGAATGATGGAAAAATTGTCGGTTATGGCGTAACTGAGCTCAGGTAGCTTGGGTAAAAGATTTCAGTGATGGGAGATGTTGTTGGTCATCAGGTGACGGCGGCAGTTGTGATGTGCTGAAACAAATATGACTATTGGGATATTGGATTCCAAATAGTGTCAGTAAAATTTTCAAAGAAAAAGTTGGGCGGAAAGTGAGGATCTCTCTGAATACTTCTGTGAGCCCCTTGTGGTGGGCTCCAGTTGTAAAACAGTAAACTTGACTCGGAGGACTAGCAGAGAGTAGTCCTGAGCCTGCAGGTAGGTTGAAGGAGACGAATATCATCCCAAAGGGGTCCAACTATGAAGAGAAGTGCAGAAAGACCTGCCTGAGTGGGTACTGCCCAAGGGAGAACAGTCCAGAAGAAGTCTGGAAGAAGTCTGGAAGTCCGGAGTAGAGAAGGTGATGAGCAGGAAGTGTTGGGGACATGATGGATGATGATGGCAATGGGCCAGAGATGATTTGGACGGATATGGTGGCATGGTGAGAATCCAACGTGAAGGAAACTGGATTATAAAATCCTAAGTATATGGTACTTATAGTCCAGAAGAGTCTGGGTGAACTAATACAAAATAAAACTACTTGCAGAGTGATATAAATGGTGTCTGTAATCGTATGAAAAGGTCTTTGGAAGACCAGTAAAGTAGGGGTAACGAACAACAAAGGAACTGGTCTTGTATATGACTGGGTGGACTTACTTGGACTACCAGACTTCAATGGATGGGACTGGAGGTGGATGGGACTGGCTCCAGACTGAGCAGCAGTTGGAATGAACGACGGAGATGATGATGTGGTGATGGTGAAACCTGTTGAAATCGTGGTTTATGACCATAGAGACCTATGGATCTCTATAGCATCAGCATCAAAGATAACATCAGCAAATCAAGGATTTCACCATAGTCCTCATAGTAGTCATAGTGTTCATAGTGTTTTCATAGATAACTCATAGTGATCATAGTAATCATAGTGATCATAGTATTTTCTAGTCTGGCATAGAATATAACTAGTCTATTACCAGTGTTGATCTAGACTATCTATAGTCTGGCATAGAATATAACAGACTAGATTATCAATAGTGTTGATTGTCT
>JBBPLO010000471.1:0-19269 GCA_038089835.1 Retiboletus flavoniger
ACGGATGGTAAGACAAGACGTGTCGATAAGAAAAGAAACGGTAGAAGACTACTACGAGGAGAGTTCGAAAAGACGCGGAGATCTTTGGTCGCGATCTGAAGGCGCTCCGCGCAGAAAAGGAGAGAGCAAAGGGGAAGCAAAGGGAAGAGACCGCCAAGGCGGAACGCACCCGGAAACAGGCCCAGACCCAGATTCGTCTCCTCAACGATCAGCTCGAGAACCAAAAGGCGAAGATGAAGAGACTGCAGCAACACGTCTGCTCTACGTATGTGCTTGCTTCGCTGTTCTTCAGACCGTTGTCCTAATCTCCGCTCTAGCGATGACGGCCAGCTTGATGAGCTAAAGGCGCAACATAAACTAGAGTGTAAAGGGCTGATTGTTCAGATTCGTTACTTGAAGGCCAAGTTCACCCGAGAATCAACGTTACGGGACGATCTCGGTTATCAAAAGCGATACCTCCTCGTACTCCTGGCGAGTTTCGAAGCAAGGTATGGTGAACATGCATCTCCTAGCAACTTCGACTTAACGTATCCGCGGCCAGTGACAAGCGCATCTTGGCTTGCATATCGCGAATAGGTTACCCTAAACCTTCACCTGCCGTCACGAAAATGCGTCGGACGTTTAAGAGTGCTGCGTGGTGCATCGTATTTATCCGCCGCGCAAGGTACGTCCCTTGCTGCCATGTGGTACGCAGCTTCTCAATCTGGTACAGGTTCGCAAGTAACGCTTGGCGAGAAACCTGCGCCAACAAGCAAGCCATTGCAGACGCCTTACAAGAAGTCCGTCGACGTAGAACGATGGTTCAGCATAAGTAAAACATTCTGTATCATTGTCGTCGTGTTGTGTCCCATGCATGTAGGCTATTGTCTGTATCTTGGTCATGTTGTGTAGTGTGTATTACCATAATCTCAGCTCTGAAACCAAACGGGACCGAGCGGAGATATTACTAGGAAGATTGGGACGGGGGCTGTCGCCGCTTACGCGCCTCCGATACAACCCGGACCGCGTCCTTGGAGAATACATAGGATAAACCACCCCAGATGGTGGTCACGGCGACTAGAGCCCTAACGAGAACGTATCAGCGAGCGTACGATAGCCAAGCGACTGGCGTACTGCATCTCGGGGAGATATGCACTGAGAAATGCCGGACCGATCGGGGCGACGGTCGTGCCGAACATCAACGCAAGCTGCGCAGCAGTGTTGTACTACGAGAAAACAAGTAAATAGTGGGGTTCTACACAATAGACCGACGAAAAGTGCACACCTTGCTGATGGTTGTGGGACGTACTTCGGCGGAGGGGATCGAAAAATCCCAATAACGCCGCCAAGTTTTCTACATGTTACGAAGGGATCGATAACATGCTCCTCTGTTTGCAGTGATACCACTTACTGGGTGGGGTAGGGACGTATAACGAATGTAGAACGCGGATAGGCTGAGGAGCACATCGCGTCCGATGATGATTGTCGATAACCACACTGGTTCGTACGGAGGGGTGTAAACGTGTAGCCAGGGAGCGAAAGCTGGGGTGTACGTACGAGGAAGCATGCCCTTGACGGCGAGCGTGACGGTAAGCGTGGTCATCAACACCTTGTCAGCGGCGGGATCGAGGATGGTGCCGAGCACGGTGTGCATCCTGAACCGCCTTGCCAAGAATCCATCGACCTGTCGTTTGTATGCAATTCATTATCAGCGCTCGACGGTCACGTCGCTGTTCGAACACAACGATCACGACGCGTCACTCACGAGATCCGAGAGGCCAGCGTAGATGAGCAAGCCGGTGGCGAGATAAAAGTCGTCGTGAAAGATGGACCATCCGAGGACAGGGCAGGCGAGGATGCGTGAGGCGGTCAGTAAGTTGGGAATGGTGTAGATATTTTCGCGAAGAGTGGGACGTTCGCGTGACTCCGTGCTAACGTCGGTCTCCTTCCTTGGTTCTGGGTCCGCCTTGAGGACAGGGGAAGGACGTGCATATCGTACGCAAGGTGTCGCCGCGAGATTCCTCCGCAGTTGAAGGGGTCGTGGTACGAGCTTGAGTTGATAACGAAAGTGGGAAACACGCAGGCAATGCGAAAGGATGGGTGAAGGTCGTGCGCGGGAGAGACCCAGCAAACTACCAACTGAGACAAACGAGGACATGGGCTTGAGGCTACAGAGTAGACTCCTGTACCAAATTTGGAATGCATCATGATGTAGTACAGTGCCTGGCAGCGCGTTTCAAGCTCAACAGACTTGAACGCTCTCAAGATTTCATTTGGACACGGATCCTGTAAGTACAGCGGTTTTATTGCAACACTACAGGAACTGCTTTGCACAGGCGGAGACCGGCCAGGATGGCCGTTACCCTGGTCCCTGTTGCATTGGTGATCGCGCGGCCAGACAGTAAGTACACCTCGGACATGGCTTTGCTATCCGATGACAGCAACATCATGAGGGCAGATACTACAGTACTAGTACATTTGAGGAAAGGAACTTTAGAGGCGGAGGGTCAACTTACACCCACGACGAGCGGGAATAACAGCCCCTAGTAAAAGCCAGCCTGAGTGATCGGATGTTAACATCCCTACTACTAAAACTGCAGCTGCAGCTCGACCTATTAAGAAAACCGTCAAGCTCTCTGAGGAATTTACGTAGGAGCTAATGCATACCTGAGAAACTGCCTCCTCTATTTTTCCCGTGAATAAATCCACAAAGTCGCGCATGCCCTCGGTAATCTTCTGGGAGCAAGATCGACAGTCTCGCGCTTTGACGGTCTGTACTGTCTTCTCTGCATTAACCTGCAGGGTTTCTTTGCAAGGCTTGTCTCGCAGCGCTGTGAAGGTTTCCTCCATGAAGTCTTCCCACCACTGGAGTGAGGAATTGCTGAATAGCGTCGTCAACTTGAATCCGCGAGTAGTGGCCGTTTGATTTGATTTTGGACACCCACAACTGACAGTAGTGACGGCATGGGGGGACCCCCCGAAGAGATTGGGGGCGGTGTTATTAGTACCGAAACTATGATATTGGCCAGCCAACCAGGAACAGGCCTGTGCACTCCCGTAATGAGATGTGATCCATGACAGATCGAGCCTGAGCGCATATACAGCTTCTCCACACCGCTGGTGGTAGGATAGCAGGGAGAGTAGATCAGTTGCGGTGAGCAATTCAATCTCTTGGAACCATGTCGGTATGAGCGGCTGCATCAGCGTGTATCTTGCGGCAAGTAGCGTCTCCTCCCGCAACCGTCCTCGATGCACAATCGCAAAGCACCGTAGAGGCTCTGCCTCGAGGATTCTGGGGGTTGAGATCTCCTGGCGAACTCTCTTCTCGATGGTATCGAGAGAATACTTCCTGGCCGCCTCAAGGACATCTATGGCATCCTTCAGCACCTCTATCTTGGGGTCTTCTGCCAAGGTGTACGGATAGCAGAAGCGGAGGAGGGCATCGAGAGTCTTGCTGTCTTCCGTCACAGGAATTACAGTGAGACCATCTCTGACCTCCTGACCCTTGTTCGCTTCGGCAGGTTGGGGGACGTCGAAGAGGGTTTCGAAGAATGGGGACGCGAGAGAGAGGAATAGTTTGAAGACACGGAAATCGATGTTGTCTGAAGAACGCAGGATGATATCAGCCTTTGCGTGATCAAATGGCGCAGTTGCATAGTCAGGGTCTCCAGACATTTTTGTCGTGGATATCTGTAGAAAAATGCTAACAATGAAGTCAGTCAAAGCAAAGGTTTGAGTTACGACTTACTGGAATGTTTATCGCAAGAGGGTAAGGGAAGCAGAAAGCGGGCCAAAGATTTATAGCCTATTAAAAGGGCCATATCTGCCAGTGCCCACGAGTCTTCTGCGAGAACACGAGTATACCTCCTGGCATCAAATTACTCGAAGGCTGATCTGATCATGGTGGCTGTGGCCCCTCGAGA
This sequence comes from Retiboletus flavoniger, assembly GCA_038089835.1. Taxonomy (NCBI): domain Eukaryota; kingdom Fungi; phylum Basidiomycota; class Agaricomycetes; order Boletales; family Boletaceae; genus Retiboletus; species Retiboletus flavoniger. The sequence goes on from JBBPLO010000471.1 coordinate 3,903, forward strand.
ACCGATTGCTCGTCAGATTGGAAATCCAAATATACAGGCTGTAGACGGAACTACATGGTATCAAAGCTTACCATCTACCTTGGTGAGTTTCTCTGCCCATAGTTGTTACTACCGTGCCGAATGGTGTTTAGTAAAAACGCTCTGAGTCCGAGGTATCTCGTGCCAGACCACGTTCCGAATTCAGTCCCGTAAGGATGCTTCCTTTGTTCGTAATTGTTGTTTTTGGGTTGGGCGCGTGCGCCGCCAGAAAAGCTGGAAATCGTCACTGCTTCCCTTTATCTTGGTGTCCAACGCGGAACTGTGACGTCTCAATAACTGTGCAAGTAAACGACTCAGATCCTTCATTGGCATCTCCAGTACCAGCAGGACCGTCCACAGGGCGTCGTACCAAAAAGCACACGAGGCACTGCATGTCTTGTAATTGAAGATAACCCCCCAACCTCGGTTTCGATTTCCCGCTTGAATCAGTGTCACGGTCGGGTCGGAACTTGTGGAGGGCTAGGAGGTGTGTAAGAAGGGCAACGTATCCTTGCATTTCGCTCCTCCCGCTGTCGTAACCACTATCACTATCATGATACCATCTTTACTAGGTTGGGCACTAGAAGATCATCATGAGAGTTTATGGCCAGGAAATGTCCGATCAACCAACATAAAATTCGTTATAAACCTGGGGTTCACCGCGACATACTGAGAAAGCGAGGACCTCACTGGTTGGGCTAACGACTTGGTTCCTCAGATGCATAGGGTAAAATGGACCCGAACACTTCATCGGGACCCATACCATCAAGTGTTGCACCTCTAAGTTGACACGAAAAATGGACGCAGCCATTCAGTCTCCGAAACTTGCCAGGACGGCCAAGGCATCACATTTGCTAGCATTACATAAGACAAACGTGGCTCCGTGTGCCCCAATGAAGAAAGTGGAGCAAAGATGGAGCGACTGCTTTTATTACAACACTGCAGAAGTTGCTTTGCACAGGTGGAGACTGGCCAGGATGGCTCTTTCCCTGTTACATTGATGATCGTCTGGCCAGACGGTAACTTAGTACACCACGGACATGGTTCATTGTCCCGATGACAGCAACATCATGATGATTCATGAGCGAAAATGGAGGATCTCACTCGCCTGGAGTGTCATAAATAACTGTGAGGGCAGATACTACAGTACTGGTACATTCGAGGAAAGGAAAAAGGCGGAAGATCAGCTCACATCCACGACGAGCGAGAATAATAGCCCCTAGCAAGAGCCAGCGATCGAGTGCTAACACCCTCGCTACTAAAACTGCAGCTGCAGCTCGACCTATTAAGAAAATCGTCAAGCTCTGTGAGGAATTTACGTAGGGGCTAATGCGTACCTGAGAAACTGCCTCCTCTATTTTTCCCGTGAATAAATCCACAAAGTCACGCATGCCCTCGGTAATCTTCTGGGAGCAAGATTGACAATTTCGCGCTTTAACAGTCTGTACTGTCTTCTCTGCGTTAACCTGCAGGGTTTCTTTGCAAGGCTTGTCTCGCAGCGCTGTGAAGGTTTCCTCCATGAAGTCTTCCCACCACTGGAGTGAGGAATTGCTGAATAGCGTCGTCAACTTGAATCCGCGAGTAGTGGCCGTTTGATTTGATTTTGGACACCCACAACTGACAGTAGTGACGGCATGGGGGGACCCCCCGAAGAGATTGGGGGCGGTGTTATTAGTACCGAAACTATGATATTGGCCAGCCAACCAGGAACAGGCCTGTGCACTCCCGTAATGAGATGTGATCCATGACAGATCGAGCCTGAGCGCATATACAGCTTCTCCACACCGCTGGTGGTAGGATAGCAGGGAGAGTAGATCAGTTGCGGTGAGCAATTCAATCTCTTGGAACCATGTCGGTATGAGCGGCTGCATCAGCGTGTATCTTGCGGCAAGTAGCGTCTCCTCCCGCAACCGTCCTCGATGCACAATCGCAAAGCACCGTAGAGGCTCTGCCTCGAGGATTCTGGGGGTTGAGATCTCCTGGCGAACTCTCTTCTCGATGGTATCGAGAGAATACTTCCTGGCCGCCTCAAGGACATCTATGGCATCCTTCAGCACCTCTATCTTGGGGTCTTCTGCCAAGGTGTACGGATAGCAGAAGCGGAGGAGGGCATCGAGAGTCTTGCTGTCTTCCGTCACAGGAATTACAGTGAGACCATCTCTGACCTCCTGACCCTTGTTCGCTTCGGCAGGTTGGGGGACGTCGAAGAGGGTTTCGAAGAATGGGGACGCGAGAGAGAGGAATAGTTTGAAGACACGGAAATCGATGTTGTCTGAAGAACGCAGGATGATATCAGCCTTTGCGTGATCAAATGGCGCAGTTGCATAGTCAGGGTCTCCAGACATTTTTGTCGTGGATATCTGTAGAAAAATGCTAACAATGAAGTCAGTCAAAGCAAAGGTTTGAGTTACGACTTACTGGAATGTTTATCGCAAGAGGGTAAGGGAAGCAGAAAGCGGGCCAAAGATTTATAGCCTATTAAAAGGGCCATATCTGCCAGTGCCCACGAGTCTTCTGCGAGAACACGAGTATACCTCCTGGCATCAAATTACTCGAAGGCTGATCTGATCATGGTGGCTGTGGCCCCTCGAGAACCGATTGCTCGTCAGATTGGAAATCCAAATATACAGGCTGTAGACGGAACTACATGGTATCAAAGCTTACCATCTACCTTGGTGAGTTTCTCTGCCCATAGTTGTTACTACCGTGCCGAATGGTGTTTAGTAAAAACGCTCTGAGTCCGAGGTATCTCGTGCCAGACCACGTTCCGAATTCAGTCCCGTAAGGATGCTTCCTTTGTTCGTAATTGTTGTTTTTGGGTTGGGCGCGTGCGCCGCCAGAAAAGCTGGAAATCGTCACTGCTTCCCTTTATCTTGGTGTCCAACGCGGAACTGTGACGTCTCAATAACTGTGCAAGTAAACGACTCAGATCCTTCATTGGCATCTCCAGTACCAGCAGGACCGTCCACAGGGCGTCGTACCAAAAAGCACACGAGGCACTGCATGTCTTGTAATTGAAGATAACCCCCCAACCTCGGTTTCGATTTCCCGCTTGAATCAGTGTCACGGTCGGGTCGGAACTTGTGGAGGGCTAGGAGGTGTGTAAGAAGGGCAACGTATCCTTGCATTTCGCTCCTCCCGCTGTCGTAACCACTATCACTATCATGATACCATCTTTACTAGGTTGGGCACTAGAAGATCATCATGAGAGTTTATGGCCAGGAAATGTCCGATCAACCAACATAAAATTCGTTATAAACCTGGGGTTCACCGCGACATACTGAGAAAGCGAGGACCTCACTGGTTGGGCTAACGACTTGGTTCCTCAGATGCATAGGGTAAAATGGACCCGAACACTTCATCGGGACCCATACCATCAAGTGTTGCACCTCTAAGTTGACACGAAAAATGGACGCAGCCATTCAGTCTCCGAAACTTGCCAGGACGGCCAAGGCATCACATTTGCTAGCATTACATAAGACAAACGTGGCTCCGTGTGCCCCAATGAAGAAAGTGGAGCAAAGATGGAGCGACTGCTTTTATTACAACACTGCAGAAGTTGCTTTGCACAGGTGGAGACTGGCCAGGATGGCTCTTTCCCTGTTACATTGATGATCGTCTGGCCAGACGGTAACTTAGTACACCACGGACATGGTTCATTGTCCCGATGACAGCAACATCATGATGATTCATGAGCGAAAATGGAGGATCTCACTCGCCTGGAGTGTCATAAATAACTGTGAGGGCAGATACTACAGTACTGGTACATTCGAGGAAAGGAAAAAGGCGGAAGATCAGCTCACATCCACGACGAGCGAGAATAATAGCCCCTAGCAAGAGCCAGCGATCGAGTGCTAACACCCTCGCTACTAAAACTGCAGCTGCAGCTCGACCTATTAAGAAAATCGTCAAGCTCTGTGAGGAATTTACGTAGGGGCTAATGCGTACCTGAGAAACTGCCTCCTCTATTTTTCCCGTGAATAAATCCACAAAGTCACGCATGCCCTCGGTAATCTTCTGGGAGCAGGATTGACAATTTCGCGCTTTAACAGTCTGTACAGTCTTCTCTGCATTAACCTGCAGGGTTTCTTTGCAAGGCTTGTCTCGCAGCGCTGTGAAGGTTTCCTCCATAAAGTCTTCCCACCACTGGAGTGAGGCATTGCCGAATAGCGTCGTCAGCTTGAATCCGCGAGTAGTGGCCGTTTGGTTTGATTTTGGACACACACAACTGACAGTAGTGACGGTGGTGTTATTAGTACCGTAACTATGATTGTAGCCGGTGTTGGTCTGCTGATATTGGCCAGCCAACCAGGAACAGGCCTGTGCACTCCCGTAATGAGATGTGATCCATGACAGATCGAGCCTGAGCGCATATACAACCTCTCCACACAGCTGGTGGTAGGATAGCAGGGAGAGTAGATCAGTTGCGGTGAGCAATTCAATCTCTTGGAACCATGACGGTATGAGCGGCTGGGTCAATGTATATCTTGCGGCAAGTAGCGTCTCCTCCCGCAACCGTCCTCGATGCGCAATCGCAAAGCACCGCAGAGGTTCTGCCTCGAGGATTTTTGGGGTTGAGATCGCCTGGCGAACTCTCTTCTCGATGGTATCGAGAGAATACTTCCGGGCTGCCTCGAGAATATCTATGGCATCCTTCAGCACCTCTATCTTGGGATCTTCTGCCAAGGTGCACGGATAGCAGAAGCGGAGGAGGGCATCGAGAGTCTTGCTGTCTTCCGTTACAGGGATGACAGGGAGACCATCTCTGACCTCCTGATCCTTGTTCACTTTGGCTGGTTGGGGGACGTCGAAGAGGGTTTCGAAGAATGGGGACGCGAGAGAGAGGAATAGTTTGAAGACGCGGAAATCGATGTTGTCTGAAGAACGCAGGATGATATCAGCCTTTGCGTGATCGAATGGCGCAGCTGCGTAATCAGGGTCGCTAGACATTTTTGTTGTAGATGTCTGTAGAAAAATGCTACTACGGTCCAATGAAGTCGTTTGAAGCAAGGGTTTGAGTTACGACTTACTGGGACATTTGTCGCAAAAGGGCTAGGGAGGCAGAAAGCTGGCCAAAGATTTATAGCATATCGGAAGGGCCACACCTCCTAGTGCCCACGAGTCTTCTGCGAGAACATGAGTAGACCTCCAGGCATCGAATTACTCGAAGGTTGGTCCGATCATGGCGGCTGTAGCCCTTCGAGAACCGACTGCGCGTCAAGGCGGATTCGGAATTTGAATGTACAGGCTGTACACGGAACGACACGATGTTAGTGGAAGAGCAAAGTTTACCATCTACCCTGGCGGTTTTTCCGCGCCCACCATTGCTGCTATCGTGTCGGACAGCGTTTAGTAAAAATGCTCTGAGTCCGAGATGCTTCCTGCCAGACCACGTTCTGAATTCAGTCCCATGAGAATGCTTCCTTCGTTCTTTCATTGGGTTGGCCCGTGCGGAAAACCTCGACATCGTCACTGCTTCCCGTTGTCCAACGGGGAACTGTGATATCTCGAGAACTACGAACTCTCATCTCCAATACCAGCAGGATCATCCGCAAGGCCTCGTATCAAAAAGTAGGAAGCACCGCACCGGTCTTGTGATCGGAAATCACTGCTTGAATCAAAGGGTCGCAGTCGAGTCGAAACTTGCGAAGGAGCTAGGAAATGTATAAGGAGGGGCAACGCATCTTCCATTTCGCTCCTCGTGTTGTTGTAGCCACTCTCACTATCATGATGCCAGGTTGGGCACAGAAGATCATTACGAGAGTTTATGGCCCGGCGATGTCTGGTGATCCAATAATCAGCATAAAATTCATCATTGACTTGGGGTTCACATACCGAGAAAGCGAGGACCTCAATGATTGGGCTGACGACTTTGTTCCCCAGATAGAGTAAAATAGACCTGAACATTTCATCAAGACATGGGCCATACCATCGAGTGTTGTGCCCCTAAGTTGATATGAAAGATGACGCGGCCATTAGGTCTCAGCAACTTACCAGGTCGGCCGAGGCATCGCATTTGCTAGCATTAAGAAAAATGACAGGTTCTGAGTGCTTCAATGAAAAAAGTTGATCGATCGCCTTCGGAAATAGGAAACATTCGACATCAGGTAGGACACGTATTTTGCAAGAAGCCCATCTCGTGAAGGAGTAGGTGCATGGAGTTGTCTCGCCTGCTTCTCCATCAATCCACACATTGTGTTCTAGAGGTTCGTCAACTCATCGAATACAACACCGTTCCCAGCGCTAGCATGCTCAAGCTCGTGCAATATGCGCTTGAACTGGGCAGCAGGTTCTGGATATACGGTCTGGATGTCGTCAACGGGAGCGCGAAGTCAGGAGAGTCGAGTCAGCATGATGGAGCAACCTTACTTAAGCTACCCTACAGCAAGTTCAAGCTTATGGGATTCCAGGGCAGTGGCAGCCGCATCGCACGTTCCATCTGCAGTCTGGAGAAGTTGATGTGAAGACACGACCCTATCGATACTAATTGTGGAATAATAGCAACCGTATGTGCATCCGGAAAAGAGTGAAAAGTGAGAGTCATCGTCGAAGAGGCGTGAATCCAAAGTTGGGATATTCGAGAACGATCGGGAAACTGACCTATGTGGGAGCAAGCCGCGTACGTGGGAGGAATGAGATGACTCGGGGTAAATCAGAGGTTGAAAGGTCGCCAGAGCGTTGGAAGCGTTCCAATAATGAAAGTGCGAGAGAGCTCAACAGCGAAGGCTGGTCTGGATGGCCATCGGGTGTCCTCGAACAATGAGAGTGATCTCTCCCAGTTGGCGACGCCTCCAAAGTGCTTATAATGAGTCGACAATGAGTGGCAGAGGTTGTTTAGCCCTGAAGGAAAGAGAACTCACGATCCTATCAACGGGTACACCCCACTCGGAAGTCCCAAATGCTTGGACCTGCCGCTGCTTGCCTGGCCGCTCGATCCAGGCAGGAAAATGACGGGCGACAGACGAGGGTGTGTAACGTGAGCATCGCTACAGGCGCCTTGCGATGCGGACGCTCATGGTCACTCTGCTCGGGTGTATACGGAACCCCGTCTTCTAAAAAGATGGTGGTGTCCCAAAGCCCCACGAAGCGGAAAAGAGGAACGTGCCGTTGACAGGTCCGCTGCCAGTACAGCAGTGGTGTTCTCCCCCCTTCCTGATATCTTGATATCACTAGCTCACATGAAAGAATGAACAAGTACAACGACACAGTATCGTCGAGGACAACAAGCGAGTGCAGAAGTAACTCGGGGAACGATCCGGATGTGCTGGCTAAGTGCGACGCTTGTTTACACACGCCGCCTAGCTCCTTGAGGCTGGCGTCCTAATGGTCTTCCAGCTCAACGGGTCGACTCGACACCCTTGTGTCGACAGCAATTACACTCCGACCACCTCCAAAGTGTTGCACTGCGGAGACGGCGCACAGTAATATGAATCGTGACTTGTACGATTTAGGCATCCGTCAGTGGTAGAAGCGCAACTGAAAGAGATTTCACGCTGGGTGCGTTATACAGGCTGGGTGATACACTGGGATGATCTAACACTCGTTTTCTATTTCCGTTACACCTGATGCCTCTAGAAGGGTATATCGAGTTCCACCTAAACAACGTTCAGTCTATCTGAGACAACGGTCCAGACAAATCAACAGAACACGCACTGCTTCCGTCGCCTTTTCCACTTCCGCCGTGAAGTGATCCCCGATGAACGTGCTTAGATCCAGATACGCCGCCGGTCGGCAGGTGTGGCAGGTAACCGCAGACTCTAGCGCCTCTACGATCAACAGCGGATCCATGACCACCTTGGCGCACGGCCGCTCCCGAAGTGCCTCCCGCGCGCGTTCCATATACTCGATGAACCACGCGTTCACCTCGTAAATCTTCCCGTCTGCGAGCGGCCATGACAGCGTGTGGTGGACACAGTCATCACACTGGAACCACACCCAGCGCGACGCGAAACCAGGGAACCACGAAAAGTCGGACGTGAGCGAGCACGCCGCCACGCTGCACTTGCGGTGGTACTGGAGGAGTTTGTGGTACACCGAAGCAGGTATGTGCTCCAGCTCCTTGACGTAAGGACCGAACATGGGGGACCGAAGCGTGTACCGGGCTGCGACGCGCGTTTCGGCTTGGAACCCAAAGCGGTAGGCGATGGCAAAGACGCGCAGGGGTTCCGTTTCTAGGAAAGAAGGCTGGACGAGCAGACTCCGCACCCGATTCATGACGCCCCTCATCCCAAACTTTTTCATCATTTCCAGCACAGCTTGGATGTCGTCGAGGTTCTCGAGGACGGGGTTGGAAAACGGATAGCAGTACTGGAGGACTCTCTCTGTCGTCGCACCATCTTCGACGAGGTCGATGGTGTCCCGGCCTGACTCCTGTCTCACGATTAGCCCCTCGAAAGCGGGGGAGGGTGAAGAAGATCCTAGCGTTAGACAACGCTTCAGGAGAGGTGACCCCATGTTCAACAATAACTTGTGAACAGCGAACCGCGCGCCATCTGAGGCGTGGAGAGTGAGGTCGGCGTCTCGATCGTCAAAGGGAGCGCGATGGGGCGTAACTTCGAGCGTTAGGGCTGACATATCGATGACGGCTTGCGACATGGACATGGAACGCAATGGAAATGGGTGAGTGTACAATTGATTGCGCTTCCGATGTAGATATAACCACCACACGAACACGAGTCCATCGATATTACATGAGGTTCAGGTCAGTTGTACGCATGGCATGGCAGTGATGCAGCATCTACTGTTGATAAACACGAGGCGACGGCAAAGATGATTCTGTCGACAATGAAATTCATCGCGGTTGTCCGCTTTATGAATGTTCAGTTTGGAAAGCTCCCTGCGGCTTCGTGTTTGGTCATCATAAAGAGGTAAAATTCGATGGGGCTCATGCGTTAGTACGTTTGTTTGTTTCCGAAGAGACAGCCAAACAATCAGATCTTAACTTCTTGCCTGGGCTTTTGTATCGTTCCTTCAATCATGACATGCGTTAACCATGCCCCGCGATTCTAGATCTAGAGGCGAATCATCCCCTTGATGTTTGTGCCGAGATGAGACGCTTCAGGAGTGTATCTTATCACATCAAATCATGAAGTCCTGATTGTTAGAGTACCGTAACAATGACGTAGAGAAGCTACATGCTAAAATCACCCGTTGCGGCCTGGTGTAGTGCATACCCACAAGGTCGTCGTCGGCCCCACGCCGCACTGACACTCCACCCAATACATTCGTGCATCATGGCACAGCTCCTCGTCATACCGCGTGCTTGCCGTCGCCAAAGTTGACCCCTTTCTTGAACGTCTCCGCATCAAGGACAATCGAAGGCGAGGAAGGCGGTGTTGTAAATGCTGTGATGTATGAAAACTCGTGTAAATCGAACGATTCGGATGCCGAGGTGTTGGTGTCCGTCCCGGGGGATTCGAAGCATTCCGCATGTGGGACTCGGAGGGTTACGGAAGCGACGGAGGCTGAAAGCTGCTTCTCGGAAAAATGCGCGTCAAGTCCGCCAGGAGTCTCGGCTGCATCCTTGTAGAATTGATTAGCGATGTGCTTCGATTTGTAACTTACCCAGGCTGGTTTACCTGTCCCACTCTCAGACATTCCGCGACCTTGCGACCTTGACGTCGTCCTAGGACTTTCGGGAATATATTGCGGCTCATAAACATGAGGCTGGCTCTTGATTTTCGCGCGACATTCGATGGCCGACTCACGGGCCTCTTCAAATAACCTCTGATGTACAGCTCTTCCTTGAACGTTTCACTAGCCAATGGCGGCAGATCAGAATCGTATCGACTGATATCATTGGTTAGGGCCAGGAAACCGAAGCTTGTTAGTCGATGTTCAAGTTACCTAGTATTCTCGGTGGCAGGGCCGCCCGTGTTGCCAGGTGAGCCATCGATCGCACTCACAACCGGCATTACTTCAGTCATGTCGCATGAGTCGTCCGACGCATCCAACGAGTTTAGGCCGTGCGCCACAGATCCTCGAAACCCGGCTGTCCGGTCATGTCGGGGACTTGTCCCTTCGGTATCGGTTACTATTGTCCAAGGGCTCACAGCCTTGGTGGCGGGAGGGCCGTCGTTGCAAACGCCTAGCCTTTGCGAGAGATTTCCATCATCGAGATGAAGTACGATATGACTAAGTTTGGCGGTTTTTATCGTGCCGGCATCCTTGATAATCGATCGCTTGCGCTGTCTCTGCCAGTGCTTGTTGGGGACGTTGGAAAGCCTCTGTTCAGCTGCGACGAGGACAGGGTCAGAAAGGGATATGTGCAACCGGTCCGGTGGGATAGTGTGCCGATCGTGAGTGTGGCCGCCTGGCGGGAAGTAGAGTTTTCGTCGACTTCTTGAGCTTGGTGGGGAACGAGATGCGAAGCGATTGACGTGCCCGGAGAAAAGAGAGGAAAGCGCATTGAATGGCATCTTGACGCTGCCGACGGAATGTTCTTGGCTGCCAGTTAAAAGAATGCTGTGTTGACATCAGAATGCAGACCTGGGGAACCATCCTGTACCGGGTGGCTGACCGGACAATGTTACGGCTGACAGCGAGCTTGGTCGTCCGCATGGGGCAAATCTGTGCATTTCGTGCGGCCGCCGGGAAGGCTGCCTAATATAGGTACTCGACAACGGTGATGCGGGGGACTGGGGTTATCTGCATCTCAATAGGGTAGAAGGGAACGAAAGTACCTATGTAGGCCGCAGAACATGACGAAAGCTGCCACCCGTTATTTATCCATTTAGGCGGATAGGCCTTGTTTGCAAGTTATTCGGGTGTTTGGCCGGGGCCCGACGCAGAAGCAGACGCAGCGAAAAGTCGTTTCGAATTTTCCAGTACAGTATCTCCGCATCACTGAACGGCAATGTTGCTAAAATAGTCCGTGATACCTCGGCGAGGTACGTAGTACACAATCGAACCAGATTGCAAACAAGACGCAAGTCTGTGTCTGGTTAAACTGTTGTAGCTCACATACTGTAAGATTTCAGTTTGATATCGCTTACACGCACATAAGCCAATCAGATGGCTCGCTCGAGTTCGAGACAGCAGTCGATCGAGAAACCGTTCATCTAAGATACTTCAAATCAGTCGAGCAGCATTTTCACGCGACGTTTTTGGTGAGTTATTGACAACGATCCGTGAGCGCTTGCTCAAAGCTCTGATTGATTGGTAAATGCACAAATAAGGGTCAGTGTCCGCTCCCACCGTAGAAGACCGCATTCACGGCCCCGCTGCATCTTATTGTTGAACATGGATCCCGTGTAGAGGGCACCCGCCGGTGACAATTATCGGAGTTCGGCTCGGGTTGGACGCACCCGGGGACGTATTGGAGAACGTTGCACTGGATGTAGGGGAACGTTCTGCGTGCCTGACCCGGGGTAAAACGCGTAAACTCCATTATTCCCACCGGTGCTTCTGACTGGTCGAGTGGTGTACACACAGCACGGATGGAGAAAAGAAGGACCTTATGTGTCTCAGATGAAGAGGAGAGGAGAAATGTCTCATTCAAAGCTAGACCGAAAGAGGCAACGTCAATTTAATGCATTTTACATACGTTTTGCCCTTCGCTTTTCGGGGTGAAACACGCCACTTTGAGATATCGTACCACACAAATATGATTTTCAGAAAAAAAAATAGTTATGTAAATCGTCCTATGCTTCGATCTGGCCTATATAATCCCCCATCCTTCCTTCGGTTTTCCAACATTCGTCTCCTTTTATCATTTCGCTCGTAAGCCATGGCAATCCCCCCCGTATCCGTCGTTGCCTCCGAAGAGTACGACCTCCCCCGTCCCAAGGACGTTGGTATCCTCGCCGTGGAGGTCTACTTCCCTCGCAGGGTACGTACTGTTCGCGCGACACCCCACTGGCTACTCACTTTCCTGTTTTTAGTGCATCTCAGAGGCTGACCTGGAGGCCTTTGACAACGTTCCAGCCGGAAAGTATACCATTGGCCTCGGCCAGGAGTACATGGCTTGCTGTGACGACCGCGAGGACATCAACTCCTTTGCCCTGAACGGTACGTCGCATCCAATTATGTCTCGGGCCATCATATTGACGCGTTTTGTGCAATAGCCGTTAGTGGGCTCCTCGAAAAGTACAACATCGACCCCAAGTCTATTGGTCGTATCGATGTCGGCACCGAGACCATCATCGACAAGTCGAAATCTGTCAAGACCACTCTTATGGACCTCTTTGTAGAGTCTGGTAACTTCGACATTGAGGGTGTCGACTCAAAAAATGCTTGCTACGGCTCCACTGCTGCTCTTTTCAACGCTGTCAACTGGATCGAATCGACGTCTTGGGATGGTCGCAATGCTATCGTTGTTGCTGGCGATATCGCAATTTATGCCGAGGGGGCTGCACGACCTGCTGGTGGTGCAGGCGCATGCGCTATCCTTATCGGTCCAAACGCATCAGTGGTCATGGATCGTAGGTCTGAACCGAATTAGTGGTAACTCGACTTGACGTCCATTTTTCTTAGCCGTTCACGGAAACCACATGACAAACACGTACGACTTTTACAAGCCTAAACTCGATTCCGAGTATCCCGAAGTGGATGGACCGGTCTCGGTTACCACTTACATCTCCGCCCTGGATGCTTCCTATGCACGTTTCCGCGAAAAGACTGCCAGAGTGAAGAAGCTCCACCTTGCCAATGGTCATGCTAATGGCAAGTCCGAGAAGGGCTTTTCTCTGGATGATGTGGATTACGCTGTATTCCATGCTCCCTACGGCAAGCAAGTTCAGAAGGGTTTCGGACGTTTATTCTACAACGACTTTGTCAATTCCCCCTCAGCACCCCAGTTCGCTAATGTTCCTTCCCCCAATACCATTCTTGCTACTTCCTACACCGCATCCCTCACAGACAAGAACCTTGAGAAGACCTTCATTGCCGCATCCAAGGCTGCTTATGCCAAGAAGGTCGAGTCGGCCATGCACTGCTCGAAACGTCTGGGCAACATGTACACCGGTTCCCTATATGGCTGTCTCGCTTCGCTTCTCTCCTCTGTTGAACCTGCTGAAATAAAGGGCAAGTGTCTGAGCATGTTTGCTTTCGGAAGTGGTTGCGCTTCCAGTTTCTTCACGCTCCGCGTCAAGGGTGACACGTCGGATATTCGGGAAAAGATGGACCTTCTCAAGCGACTGGCGAGCATGAAGGTCGTGCCTTGCCAGGAATACGTCGATGCACTCACCGTGAGCTTCCCTTTGTGTTTACTTTGTCCGACATCGCGCTCACTCCGCTCGGTCCAGCTTCGGGAGAAGAACCATAATGCTGTTAACTACACCCCAGAGGGCTCAATCGATAACATTTGGCCTGGTGACTTCTATCTCGAGTCTGTGGACAGCAAGTACCGCAGGAAATACGCCCGCGCTCCAGTCGCTTAATCACATGTACTTTCCTATCATTGCCTGCCATGTTACTTTCTAGCGGCCATAATTGCAGGGCTGCCTTGCTCCGACCGACACATCTAGACTTTTTTGGTTTATAGAAATACCTGGTCACGTAGTTGTACATTGCTTGTATGATTTGTAGGTGTAGGGATCATGGATGTTATGCCGCATTCAAGGTCAAGCATGGTGTGATCGAGCGGGGTCGACATACGGGAACAAAGGCATGATCTCTTTCTTCAGCAAAACCCTGGCAGCGGGCCAATGCTTGGCACTCAGCACTCGACGCTCGAACGTTCGGCCTCAGCACAACTAAGGTGGTCTGACCTCTTGAATCTAAGCTGCAAATCGAGATTGGTTAGGCTGTTTAGCTCGTTAGCTCACATGCTATCGTTTACGTACACACTTATCATCTAGTTAGATAGCTCGCTCGATTCGGGAGAGCTGCTGACAGTGCCATCGTTTGTTGTAGCTATTATCCTCTATCACTAAGTCAGCACTCCACTAAATACATAACATTTCACCAGTTTAGTTCACAGATATTAGTTTCTATACTATGCCTATGTCTGCAAAGTTGAACGATCAAAGATAATGCAGTAGTTCTCTTGATCGTGAAGTTGGCCTTTGTCACCCCAACGGTCACTCGCCGAGGGTCTACCGAAGCGGAGCTTCAAATATGACCGACTGACGCCGCGATGTGCCAGTGTTCATTAATGTTCATTAATCATTCAGCATCATGATAATCACGCATCGCAGGGCGTGGTTGCTGGCGATGGTGGGCTGTTGAGGACAGCAAGCCTCCACGAGGGATCCAGAATATGAGACCCTGATTCAGGGCTTGCTGTCAAGGACCTCGCTGTGCCGGGACTTACAAGGCCGTCAATCAGTGGCTGCCAGAAAGCCACAAAGAAGAAGGCTAACGATACTGCGCGCACGCTTGGCATCAATCAGGAGATAGTACTTCGTTGACGTTGATGCACTACTAGGAACGTATTCGGCCCCCAAAAGCCTTGCCAGAGTGGGTAGGTGCCGAATTCTTGGGCATAGGGGATAGCACTTATAATCATATGACTTGTGGGTTACGTCCCCTCAGCCCCGAGCTCTCGCAATAGGTTTGCTGAGGAAATATTCAGGTGTCACATACGGTATCGTAGGCCCCGGCCGTCACCGTATCGCAAAACTGTCTCGAAGTCCCAATGTGAGCAGCCCTAAGACAGAAATACGTATTCACAAACTTAGACGTTTGTAACTTTTACCAGCTTGATGCATCCCCGACTGCAGGCTCGAGTTTTTGGCCTGGCTCCTAGTAGGACCTTTAAGTATTTGGCGAACGTGCAGGCCCACTATCATACAACAAGACTACGAGAAGCCAAGTTCTGTGCATCGAACGGTTATCAATTGGTAATTCTCGATCTTATACTACAAGCCTGCGCCATTCAAGATCACCGAATTCCACCACTGGACAGTCATTCTAAGCGACCGCAGATGCCTGGAAGAACTGGCGAGCCCATCTGATGATACATTTTCGTCTTTGGAAGCCATCGACGACGTGAGCGATGGCTTTATCCTTCTGATATTAGACCACCATCGAACATTGTCAGCAGGAACTTCAGATCAGGTATACCCTAGGTCACGAGATCATTGATAATCCCTATCATATCGCAATCGTTCGCTTCCAACTTCCTCGATATATTCAAACCCTATACCCTGTGATCAAAGATGAGATCATGGCATCTTTCGATGAGCTTCTGGATCTCAGAGTAAATGGTGAGGAGTGTCGTTAAAGTGTTTGCTGGAAACTGATCTGGGAGCACTCAGTGTGGAAGAACATACCGGCGCTGAGTATCATGGAAAAAGTCGGCTGTAGGACGAGTAACAGACTGTTTGTCGGCCTTCCGTTGCGTTCGCCCTAGGCCGCAACCCCGATTGGATAGGTCTCAACCCCACTGATGTCATCAAAGGTGGCA
>JBBPLO010000472.1:0-19264 GCA_038089835.1 Retiboletus flavoniger
TGAAGAAACTCGTCTATTCTGCTACCAAAATGTCTAACAATACATCGGAACGCAGGAGGTTGATCGTTCGTAAAAGTCCAAGGATTTCAACTAAGAACAGATACAAGAAAAAAGAACAAAAGTACGTATATCACACTTCATTACGCGATCGACCAACCCTCACCTCGCTCTCTCATCAGCCTGCCGCTAAGACGAAACAGCCTCCCAAACCACGAGCCAAACCCGTTCCCAAAGCGAAAGTGAAACCCAGTGTTGTGGATACCTCCTCGAAAAGTAGCATTCCCAAAGGCACACTAAACGTCAATGCGCGATCGCGTTCCACCTCTGTCATCCCAGGCGTTGTGGATGATGTTGTCCCTGAAGCAGACGCAGACGACAGCGACAAAGAGGATGACAAACTTTACTGTGTATGCAAGACGCGATATGACGAAGACCGAATGATGATTGCGTGTGATCGGTGAGTATCGCAATGGATCACAAAGGTTGGAATACCACTGATGCAATGGCGCTTAGTTGTGATGAATGGTTCCATACACTGTGCGTCAATATGCCAGACTTGGAAATCGATCTCGTTGATCAATTCATATGTCCCCCGTGCATTCAAAGTGGGTACCTGGAGTCTTGTATCCTCTCAGTAATCTGTTGAGCTGTTATGTATCACCTCAGAACACCCACATCTGCGGACGACATGGAAACGGCGATGTCTCTTTGGACTCCAACATGAGAATCCTTCATCACCCGAAGCATGTCACAAGCCGTCCCGTGCTGCGTTCTCAAAATATTGCTCCGACGACTGTGGCGTAAAGTACATGCGAGCACGGATCGCACAATGGGAGAAATCGGGCGGCGCGCGCGATCTGTTATGGGAGGGTGTCAAAAACGCCGCGAAACGAGAAGGTGTGGTAGTCTGCGCCGAGACGAACGGGACAAATCTTCCTAGGATGGACGTTGACGGCAATAATCCGGAGCCCAAATTACTCGACTCTGCAGCAAAGCGAAGAGCCGAACGCGAGGTTGCTCGCTTGAGCGCTCTCCTTGAGGAGGTGGTCAAGGAACGCGAACTCATGAAACGTGAGTTAGACATGGTGATGTGGCGCGAGAAAGTGGTGGACCTTGCTTCCGGGAGAGCAGGAAAGGTGGATGAGTGTGGATGGGATCAGAGACTCTGCTTTGGTCAGGAGGAATGGGCAGACTTTGATCAAGAAGTGTTGGAGAGTTACGAGGAGGAGCGAACCAAGGTGGAGCCAGGCGATGATGCCATGCAGCTCGATACCACCTCTTCCATGCATGGAGAGTGGTGGTGTACTGGCAAGAAGAAATGTGAGCGTCACGCAGGGTAAGCCTCCCGCCGTACGCTCCTTGTACACTCGTTTGACAGCTTTGGAGTTGGCAGAAACTTCGTGCTGCAGAAGTCTCATTTGACATGGAGACGAAAGAAGGGATTTTGCTCAAACTTACTACGCGTGAGCGCGAGATACGTAAATGCATTGAAGACATACTCTATCCACAGCCAACTGGCACTTTGCAAGCTCTGTCCAAACTTCCACACACAGAAATTCAGATTAATGGATCTGAGAAACCCCTTCCCACAGGCCATGTTTCAGAAAGGGGGAAAAAAAGGTCATCGTAGCTGCGTATAATGTACCATACTCTATTGTTCTCCTGGGTGATTTCCTGTCAATTCCATGCGCCGCCTGCAGCCGCATCCAAGCTTGTCAGCAACCTTGACCAGCCGGAGATACAGTACTTGTGCTGTGCGTATCCGAAACGAGTGTGTCTCAGACTGGCCAAGAACCGACGCGATCAGAAGATGGACCGCAAGCCGACGCGACCAGTGGGCACACTATGTTGCAGCGGCATCTAGACGATAGGGTGGTCTGGCGCTGCATTACTAGACGAGCTCCTGCCGGATGAGGTTAGTATTTCAATACGAGGACGTTTCTAGGAGCCGACACGAACAGAAGATGGCCCACGACGTTCGAATTCACGACCAGCAGGCTGTGGTTTGGGTCAGAGTTACTAAAAAAGGAAATTGCGACATTCAAAAATTCCTTTTGTGGAAGACCCCTGCGCTGGGAAACATGTATGTGTTATAAGGAATACCGGGTTGTCTTGCTTACCCACTGTTCCTGTTTTTTTTTTTTTTTTGGCCTCGTTTCTGAATCAGAAAACCGGATGCCGGCAGCCTGCAGCTTGTCTGCAGCCGAGATAAGCCTTCTGTTACAGGGCTTGAGGACATTGCCGCCCTCTCTGAGCTCAGCTCGCCTCCAAGAACACCTCCAAAGGTCGGAGGCCACACCAGGTAAGATCCAGTTTGTAATTTTATTTGACATCACTCACCTGAAGCTGCTGTAGGTAACCAAGATGAATGCTCAGCACCCTCAGAGATGAAATTTTGGAAGTACTGATGGATATGGTTAATGACCAGGAACCGACTTTCAACAACGATGAGGAAGTACCCCCAGTGGGTGATGCTCCCCAGCAAGCTAACCGTTGACGCTGCCAATGTTCAAGGTCGCCATACCACCACAACCGGATTGTCTTCCAGGCTCTCCAAGCCCCAGTACAGCCTCGACAACGACAATTTGTTCAATACGAAATGCCATTCTTCCAACAACCGGGCCCACGCACTGCTCGCACAGTTCGCTGTGCCCAGTTTCCATTCGACCACCCACAATCCCCATGTATGGCTATGATCTGTTCGGGATGCAATCTCGCTGATAGGTTCCGAACAACGCGACCCTCAGCACCTCCCCAGTATCATCCAACGTTGCGCTACCCTGCACAGCAAAGAGGTGGGGGGGGGTAGTTTTATCATGATGGTATCGATGATACAATTAGCCTTCAAGTGTCAAAGGTGCGTGCCCTTGTCAGCCCAAGTAACGTTCCAGCACACTTTTTTCCCCTCAGTTTGCTGTCCTCTATATCACTGGGAGCAAGGGCCACTGTCAACGGCATCTACACCACCTATGTTGCTCGGCTCTACAACTGCTCAGCACCTTGGACCTTTATCGAATGGGTATCTTTCGGAAAGGAGTTCGCCTGTCTTCTTGGGGAGGATCCGTCTATCTCCTTCTCATAGCTGGACTGGACCTACGCTTGGAGTCAGCGAAGGCTCCACAAGGTATGGTGTTCAGCATTGGAGAGCTTTTGAGAAAGCCAGACACGGGAAGGGAAAGTGAATGACAATCCTTTTTTAAAGGTCCTCTCAGCTGGAATCTCGAGGCTAGCACATCACTGTTTATTTGGGGCAATCATAGCCACCATCGCAAAAATGCGCTGCCACTTTAGCTCGATGCGGAGGGTTTCAAGTCTCTCGACTCAGCAGCATCGGATCAGTCATTCAGTCAACTGAAAATGAGGTGAGCTTATCCCAGCAGAATGAGCACTCGGAAGCTCAGTTAGGGTCAGAGAATTTGCGCTTCCGGAACGCTGTCAACATGCATGGGCAGCGTGCAAAAGCAAGATTGACATTCCCCGGGAATAAAGAACATCAATTCAATACCCACTGGATGCTCTGCAGTAATATACTCGAAGTTGTAGCCATGTCCCAATTTCCTGTTGCCTATAGAACACACGACCTGTCAAGAGAGATCAACGTAGCCATCAATATCCATCGCCCTCGCCTCCTTCTTTGCAGAACCCCTTCTGTTCATACAAAACCTTTGCCTTGAAATCCTCACGAGTTTTCTTCTTGGCAATGTCGTTTTTATGATATGGATCCAGAAATTGATAATCGACTTGTCGTAATGGCACGTCGTCCTCTTGGTCGAGGTCCTAGATAGACAAAGTAATCAACGGACCAAACGAGAACGTGCGCACTGGCAGCCGTACAATTTCACCCAATAATACTACATTCTCCCCTCGAATGAGGAAGAGGCCGTGCCAGTGCTCCGCAAATGCGTTACCATGGTATATCCGTTCGACGGTATCTTCAAGTACAAGGTTTGCTGATCCAAAGCGTTCGGTGAGAAACCAGCGATGACCGGCCTCGCCGACTCACCAAATTGATCGTAAGAGCGCAATACACCATGCAACTTTCGACCGTCTCTGAGGACCACCAGCATCTTTCCTAAGCCGGATGTATCATTGTAAACGGGGAAGGAGCAAAAGTGATCACGGAGATGCGTTCAGGATGTTGTGCTGGTGTGGAGTTGACTCGGCAGACGTACTGTCCACGCAATCTACCAAGGATCCCGACGTCGTGAATGGGATGAGTGAATCCATGGATCTCCCGTGCTGCTCCCAGGCAGCCTTAATAAGTAGAGAAAAAAGACAAAAAGGAACGGCCGGTAATTATTTGGACGGTTGCGGATGCGCGTGCTTTGAGAAGGACGACTCAAGATGGGGGGCTGTGGAGAGGGTGATTCGGAGAAAAGGTCATACGAGGGGGTTCATCGGCAAGCTGATATGGCCGAGTCGTTAAGGCGAGTGATTTGAATACACATCATCACTTGGGCATTGCCCGCGTAGGTTCAAATCCTGCTGTCAGCGAATTTTTTCTAGATCTTTTGAAGCGAGTGGATAATCTGACGCGTCTTTTTACGCGTGGACACTGACCCGATATCCACGATCTCACAGTTTCAAAGTCATCCATGATAGAGACGATTTATATTGCCAGGCATGGTAAGTCTACCACTGCCCATGCTCACCTATGAACTCGCGAACGCCTTGCAGGCTTTAGAGCTAACTGGTTGAACGCAAACTGGTCAGCAGAGGGTCGTGGTGGTGTTACAACTGACGTTTCACACAAAAACCATGGTATAGGACGAGCCCGACAGGTCTCGCCAGAGATCCCCCCCTAGCTGTACACGGAGAAGTAAGAGAGTCAGTTCTCTACACTGCTCATCCTACATGTTGCAGCGCAGGCTCAAGCTGTAGAGTTGGCATCATATTTCGAGTCACTCCCAAAGGACAAGCAGCCAAGTGCGATCTTCAGCTCTCCATACTGTAAGCAGCTACCTTTGATCGTCTGGTCCCCAACGATCGTACCGCGCACAGATCGTTGCCTCCAAACTTCCAAACCCGTCGCAGAGCGCCTGTCTCTGCCGATCTATGTCGAGCACGGTCTGATCACCATCCCGCGTATGACGCTTCCCGAATCCTAACGGACGCCCCCAGGATTATCGGAATGGTATTCTCCCGTCGCCCCAGGCACGGGCTTGTTCCCTCGGCCCAAGACTGCTACGGAATTGCGGGCCGCATTACCCGAGATCAGTCCCTCCTGGAACGCGGTCGAGATCGATCCCCCCTGGAGCTCCGTCTGGCTTCCCCCTCGCAAGGGAGAAGACCTCGAAGGCATCCACGCCCGCATGGCCGACGTACTCAGGTGCTTGATCCACCAGGTCGAGACGCGGCTGGACATGCGTCATCACGAGCACGTGCTGCTCGTCTCGCATGCAGCGCCGACCATCGCCATGTGTCGACATCTCGTCGCACGACCAGGGCTGTCGCTCAGGGTTGGCTGTTGCACGCTGTCTCAATTTTCTCGCAGGCGTGACGTGGCGGGTGAGCAGGAGGCTGATCGATGGGAAGCGGTGTTGTTGGCCTCTGGTGCTCATTTGAGTGACCAAACGTCCCTGAGGGACTGGGGATTCGAGGATATCGTGATTGATGACGTTACTGGCAAGGTGCGTCCTCATCAAGATCCTGAAGGAAGCTTATGACAACGCCCGCGGACAGGTCGTCCATGACGTTGGAGTACCAGGCACAGAGGGAGAGGAAGACAACACATTTGGGCCACAGATCTACCACAGCATGCTATGAATAAAGTGAACGGGATGATGGTATCCCCTATTAGACGCGAGTCTCGTACATAACCTTCATGATTACATTCTAGTTACGTCTGCGACTAACGGTACATTTCGAAAAATCTCTACGGAAGCGAGATATATGCGCTCGCGTAACTCACGCTGGAGCCTGAAACGTTGGTACACTTGCTACTCTGTTCGTATCGTACGAACTGTAGTTTCGCTTTCTTACCCTCCATCTCGATCTCGGAAAGTATACCAAGGAGGACACCTATCGGCTTCCTCCCACATATGGTGTTGCCTGTCTGATCCAGATACTCCAAGAATTTTGCGTGCGAGTCTGCCGCAGGGGAAGGGCCCTCGGACGATGGCGACATGGTCAGAATGTCCAAAGCTTCCTGATCTAGATCGCGTATTGAAGCGTAAATAGGTCTCTGAGACAAATTCTGGTGGGCGCTATTGCTCTTGAGATAAATGCCGGGTACGTCGCTAGGGAGCGGCTCCGGGTAATAGAAGGTGTATCCATACGATCTACCCCTACGAATAATCAATTAAGAGGATCGCTGCCGTCAGAGCAACACACCAATGGCAGAAATCGCTTGAAATCACGAAGAAGTTTTCTGGGTCGGCAAAATAAGGCGCGAGGATATTGCCATAATCTTTCTGCTGAGACTGGTTGATAGAACCGACGAGAATTGGCACCACTGTGATATCGGAGCTAGCACGACACGTGTTAGTGGGGATAAGGGAGTTGGGCGGAGAACTGACTCTTTAAATATCTGATACACATATGGGAGGTGCATCTCGATGCTATGCTCGTCCTTGTCCGTGTCAATTGACATGGTTCCGAATTTGCCTGTGTTCTTCAGGTCTCCGATAGCTGGGGAGGTGGTCACGATCTTACTATCCAATGGAATTTCCTCGTGGTGACTTACTCTCCTTGTCAAGACGTAGCTTTCCCAATGGCGTGGCATAATAATCGCAACCAGAAACATCACAGCGATTCAGATGGACATGATGTGCAGGGCCAAGAATGAAGACCCGCTTACTTCGGTGATACAAATGAGATCGGTGTAATCCAAGCTTGAGGGGACTCACATTCCTTTCGTATCTATGCACCTATACGCCCAAGCGGCGGCGCGGCCTGACCACGTGTAACCGGCGTGTCTGGAGATGGTCTAGTCAGATGCTAGACGGCAGGGTAGGACACCGGTGCAGACGAACGGAGCAATGATCGCTCTGCATCCCGCGATGGGGGGTGTGAAGTCTTGTTCATCTATCGATTGAACGGCTGCTAGCCATCCACCCAACTGCTCGCTTAACACCTGCGCTGTGACGAATCATTCGTGGCATGAAGAGTATCCAAATGCTGCACGAGATCTACCATCGCTTTCGTACCAGGATCCAGCGTGCTCTGCAGGTCTGCAGATGGGCAGAGGCGGTTAGATGGGGAACCTAGTCGAGAAATACGCCTGCCTTGTGCTACTCATATTCTCCTGCGGCGACGGTGAACGTGCAGGTCTGCGGAAGAAACGTAGGAGAGTTGACTGCATTGGGAAGGTTGGTGTAGGTATATTCCGACAACTCGAGACTTGCACGACGGGACAAGAAATCATAATGCATGATGCTTTTAATTAGCATAGTTGCACTTGGCTACTTCCAGCGTATGGAATGGATACATGTGACGAGAGAAAACACGACAACAAACTACTCCTCTGACCGCAAACGTGCGGCAGGGTTCGTCACCTTGACGCCAAGGACCTTGGCCCTTTGATGGAGAGGTGTCACCAAGTGATCGGGGGTTGTCAAAGGAAATAACGTACCGCTCGAGGATAAGGGTACGGTTTCGGCTGCTAACGTTGTGTGCGATCTCTGCAGCGTAGCTTTTGTTGTGCATGAGGAGAATATCCACTTCCTTGACGTTGCTGACAAGGAACTTCTTGTATCCATTGGGGAGTAGGTGGCGAGTCTGTGGTAGGAGATGCAGCCTAATGTCGACTGGGAGAAGTGATTGTTACCTTCTTGTTGCTCCCGTAGCCAATCTTGGGCATGGGGAGTTGCCCCTTGAAACGACGCCTCACTCTGTTGTCGATACCCTTTGGTTTTCGCCATGCCTCCTTAACGCTGTGGTAACGATCGGACTGGTGGCGCCTGTATGGGGGGATAAGAGACTGTGTAAGGACGTCATGAAGGGCCCACAGACTTGAATGGTTTGGTGCGCTTTTTGACGATGGGGATCTTGACGGCCATGGGGATCTGAGGAGAGGTGTCAGCGTAGAGTCGAGTTTGGGTGTTGACAAGGCAACAGCGGCAAGGACTACATCATCCATACATCCAACTATGCATCCACCTTCGGCGACTCATTATGGAGCTCGAAACTCTCGAGGCATGATATCACGTCTATTGGGAGTCACTGGGAAGGCGTACTCACGATTTCTGAGCTGGAGGAGGACGATTTGGACGGGCACGACGATGACAACACCTACCGGTTGTGAGGAGGAAGGAACAAATACACGTCAACACTCGTGGCTGTGTCGCAAACTCCTGTGATTGGCGGCTGGGGAGAGACGAGGCTCGAGTTCTTCAGTATTAGCAACACTTGCAATCGCCCGTTTCGCGACAGTTTCTTGCAATTGATTAGTCCTTTACTGACGAAGCGGCCCCCTCGCTTATCGATGACTTGCCTCTGAATCATACGGGGCAGCGCATTGCTGTGGCACTGGCCCCGTGTGAAGACGAACTTGGTACTTGGCGGTGTTATTGTCTCCACTCATAAAACTGTTGCGATCAGAATTTTCAATTCATCTTCGCGTCCGACCGCCCAAACTGCCAAACTGCGTTCTCCCGTTTGATCCCTTTTATGCTCGCAGAGTCCGCTCTCGATCTCACTTTCGATGATGATGACTGGCTTGTTCCCGCCCCGCCCATGCTTCACAGAGCGGCTAGTGTAGGCAATAGCTGGGGTGTTACCTGCATCGGACGTGGCTTCCACTGGAACTCCAATGATGACCATCCTCCAAGACCAGCCTCTACCAGCTCTTCTCCCGACGAAAAAAGCCACCTATCCACCCCCGATCTCCCAAAGCACACATCTATAAAAACCCCAGATGCACATCGACGGTCCCCTCCAATATCTGTGGCCACTACTCTCGCACTCGAATCACAGGCTCTTGTTCTCGAACCCGACATCCAGCCCTTCACAGACTCGCCAATCTCTGGCTCACCTTTGCGCATGCGTCCATATTCCAAACCCGAATCCTTGCAGCCACCTGTCCTTTTTCAGTCGAATACACCCGAATTCAATCGTCCACTACCACCACGTTCTCCGACTCTTTCGCGTCCTCGCAGGCGGTCTTCCCAGCAGCGCGTCTCTCTAATCGCTGGTCGCGTCTCAATCGCCCCGATTGAACCGCCTTCGCCGCCTCCAGCCATGCCACAAATACTTCGTCGATCTGGCAGTGTTGGAAACGCGCTGTCGTCTGTCGTCAGCACCGGACCTCCAACCCCAACATCCGATGGGCAGATGCTTCCAGATGGAAAAACGATTTCAGATTTTTTCATCGAGCGAGAAATTGGTCGAGGTGCATACGGCTTGGTCAAAAGAGCTCGGGAGTATAAATCGGATGGCACTCTTGGGGTGAGAAGCTCCTTCGTTCGCATCACGGACGCCAGTCCTCATCGTGTAGCAGCCACCGCTGGTCATCAAGCAAATAATCAAGTCTCGTATTCTTGCCGATTGCTGGAAACGGCACCATGAATACGGAACAATCCCAATAGAGATTTATGTCATGTCTCTCATATCCGCCACGTCATACACACTCCCTCCTCTTCGTCCGTGGGATCAGAGACGACATTGTCGCTCAATATCACCTTCATGCACCCTCGAATTAGATTCCTATTGGGAAGAGGGCAGGGTAGTCAAGGGTCACCCCAACATCTGCCCCCTACTAGACTTTTTCGAAGATAACCATTACTACTACCTCGTCTTGCCATCGACATCTCCTGAACATCTTCCCAGTGAACCCCGCCCTCCGACAGATCTCTTTGATTTGGTTGAAATATATCCAGAGGGCCTCCCAACCGGCGCGATCCGCAGCTATCTCGGTCAGCTGGCCGATGCTCTCTGTTTTCTGCACGACCGCGGGATTGGTAAGTACTTCGCCGATACCTATGCAGTGAACGCTTGATAGATCTGTGCAGTTCACCGTGACGTGAAAGACGAGAACGTGATCCTTGGCCCTGATGGCCTATGCGTTCTGATAGATTTTGGTAGTTCAGGACTAATCAAGAATACTGGTTGGGACACGTTCAGCGGGACGTAAGTCCCCTGCTTTTTTAAAACCCTTTTCCGTCCTGAGAATGAGCTTCTCTGACAAGGCTGGACTATGCCGGACCGGAGATCCTACGAGGCGAACGATATTACGGAAAGGAACAGGACGTGTGGGCGTTTGGGGTTGTGGCCTACGTCCTCCTAGTTGGGGAATGTCCTTTTTTAACCGCAGCTGAAGCACAAGATGGCCTGCAATCTCCATTCGCAAATGCGTCGATCAATTTAGACGAACGCTGTGGCGATGACAAGGCAAACGACGGGGAGGAGGTGGACGGCGGGGGCGCCCTCGGGGACGCTGCAGCGCTGGTGAGGGCCTGTTTGCAGGTGGACGTCGACGCAAGACCGACGTTTGAAGGCATTCTCCGTTGTCGTTTCCTGAGCGGCTACGATGGCTGGGGGGTGAAGAAGCCATACGGAAATCAACCACAAATCGCCCCACAACCACCCGCATTTCCTGCACGTGTCAGCTGATGACCGGAACAAGGCTAAGGTCTGGCTGCAAGCTCGCGAGGCATCCAATCATGTCAACTTCGGATGAGAGGCAATCGGCTTGTTTTGGTATGTAGATTCGGCTTAATATTTCCGCCAGGCTGCTACTTTTACGTCTCTATTTATCACTAGCAACCTTACCGTGTCAAGCGTTGATCAGCGACAGAGTGTCTTGTCATTGTCAGCACTGTTGCTAGGAGGAACTAGATGTATCAATACCTGTAATAACTCGAATAGAATACGATGGTGGACTGTGCAAAGAGGACTCGTCGGTAAGTGTTGCGGATTTAGAATTCGGCGTGGCCGGTGCCGGGCGGAGTTGACGGCATATCAGTTTATCGTCGGCATCGAATCACATCGATCTCGAATCGATAAAAATTTTCGGAGCGGAAGGGTATAACTATCAGCAAACATCTGGCAACTCTTTCTTTCTTTCGTACCACCACGTCCTCTCCCTTCTTCGCTTTTTTTTCTTTCATTTCTGTACACATAAGTAAGTCTCATTTTTTTAAATCTCTCTTCTACACCCCCTCTTTTGTCGCGCGATTCACAATCTATACCGTCGTTCTTGTCGTCTGATATTACTGATCTTCGCGATCAGCATCTGAGACTCCATGCTCATCCTTTGCACGTAGAAACTCATCAAAATGGGAAAGGATAAGATCCACGTTAACGTCGTCGGTGAGTAGCGTCTCCCGTCACTGGTACCCCCACTGATCAAGTTATCGCAGTCATCGGTCACGTCGACTCCGGAAAATCTACCACTACTGGTCACCTTATCTACAAATGCGGTGGTATCGACAAGCGTACCATCGAAAAGTTCGAGAAGGAAGCCGCTGAGCTCGGAAAGGGTTCCTTCAAGTACGGTGAGCATCGATCAGTTGCGGCCGATGTGGCAGGTCACTAATGAACATTCTAGCATGGGTGCTCGATAAGCTCAAGGCTGAGCGTGAGCGTGGTATCACTATCGATATCGCCCTCTGGAAATTCGAGACTCCCAAGTACATGGTCACTGTATGTCGTTGCTCTTCGAGCACGTACCGAGATGCATTCTCACGCGGAATATCAGGTCATTGACGCCCCGGGGCACCGTGATTTCATCAAAAACATGATCACCGGTACCTCCCAGGCTGACTGTGCCATCCTCATTATTGCCGGTGGTACCGGTGAGTTCGAGGCTGGTATCTCCAAGGACGGCCAGACCCGTGAACACGCTCTTCTGGCGTTCACTCTTGGTGTGCGTCAGCTCATCGTCGCTGTAAATAAGATGGACACGACCAAGGTGCGTTACACATTTTCCCCGGATGAACGTGGTTTGACATATCGCCAATAGTGGAGTGAGGACCGTTTCAACGAAATTATCAAGGAAACCTCGACCTTCATCAAGAAGGTCGGCTACAACCCTAAAGCCGTTGCTTTCGTGCCTATCTCTGGCTGGCATGGTGACAACATGCTGGAGGAGTCCCCCAAGTATGTATCATTTTAACAGATTAACCTCCAGCATTCTCAAAGCGCCGAAATAGCATGCCCTGGTACAAGGGCTGGACCAAGGAGATCAAAGGTGGCGTCGTCAAAGGAAAGACTCTCCTCGACGCCATCGACGCCATCGAGCCTCCCGTCCGTCCCTCTGACAAACCCCTTCGTCTTCCTCTCCAGGATGTCTACAAGATCGGTGGTATCGGAACGGTACCCGTCGGCCGTGTTGAAACCGGTATCATCAAGGCTGGCATGGTCGTTACTTTTGCTCCTTCAAACGTGACCACTGAAGTCAAGTCCGTCGAAATGCACCACGAGCAGCTTGTTGAGGGTGTCCCTGGTGACAACGTCGGTTTCAACGTCAAGTATGTCATTTATCTCTCCCGGCTATTGTCGCCTCACTAGCTTGTCTGTAGGAACGTCTCCGTCAAAGATATCCGTCGTGGGAACGTTGCTTCCGACTCCAAGAACGACCCCGCAAAGGAGGCTGCTTCCTTCAATGCTCAGGTCATTGTTCTCAACCACCCTGGTCAAATCGGTGCCGGTTACGCCCCAGTGCTCGACTGCCACACTGCCCACATCGCCTGCAAGTTCGCCGAGCTCATTGAAAAGATTGACCGTCGGAGTGGCAAGTCTCTTGAGCAGGCACCCAAGTTTGTCAAGTCAGGTGATGCTTGCATTGTCAAACTTGTTCCTTCCAAGCCCATGTGTGTTGAGTCGTACAACGAGTATCCACCTCTGGGTCGGTTCGCCGTTCGTGACATGAGACAAACCGTTGCCGTTGGTGTCATTAAATCTGTCGACAAGACCGACAAGAGTGGTGGTAAAGGTGAGATTCCCGATATCTTGTGCCGACCAGCATACTCATTCTTCCCCAGTTACCAAGTCCGCTGAGAAGGCCGCCAAGAAGAAGTAAATAGAAGTAGAATTACTGTATCCTTCTTTGTTTCTGGCTCTCTCCTACTCTCTGTTTTTCTAGCTTCTCATGATGTGCATACCTGTCATGTCCCCTCGCCACGCGCTGTCTGTACGAGCATCGATGAAGACAAGTGCATTAGGTCATGCCCTTAGTGACTTTCCTGGTCGCTCTGCACTCAGCACCGCCGGGTTGAAATTCCTTTCTAAAGGCCTCAAAGCCTTTGGATGAACCATGTTAAAGGCACTGCGAGCTTGTACCCCTGGCAGACAACCCGTTGAGTCCGTCAAAGCTATGGCGTCTTTCACATTCGTATCCTGGGATCCTCCACGAACCAGTAAGATTGTTGACTGTAGAATAGTTCATGCCTGCTAAATCAATACGCGTAATTTAAAATATCCTGACTAGATTCTAAGAATAATAATTGATGCGGACGCCGGGGAGATTGACATTCACAACAAGCCCCCCCCCCCGGTCTCCGGCCGGGCTTGTTCGACTCTGGTGAGACATTCCCGGGCCACCAGATATTTCATCAGATTCAGGTACAGTACACACGGAATGATCTCCACTTCGAACGTGTCACCTCGGTCGCTTCATGGTCCCAAAAAATGCCCAGGAAAGAAAATTAAATGTAGCCGCCCTCTGTATCAAATGGGATGATGGATTCGGTCTTTCGAACGTGCTCCTGGTCCAACCGCACCGCCAGTCTTCGCTGCGCTGCTCCCAATTGGATAGGCAAATTTGTCCAGAACTTGGAAACCGCCAAGGAGTGGCGGAAACACTAGCGGACGGGACAGAGCGTGCAGAGCGATAGTATTGAAGAGAGGGAAAAAGCAGATGGGTCTACGTCGTAGGTACGTCCTCTATATATACTGTGTGGTCAGGATACAGTGTAGCTCAGTAAGGAATATGAGGAAGAGAGAAAGGTATGTAGGCAAGGTATGTGAGAGTAAGCGGGCTTACAGAACTATTTCAAACCCCACACCCAGCCTACAACTATAGATTACCAGTCACGGTGAAAGCGCCCACGGGAGAACCAACGCATACTACTACTCCACGGCGTTCAGACTGTTCTTTGAAGAATGGCACCGTTGTGATGGGTATACTAACACCAAGGTGCAGGTCAAGTTGGAGCGTTTCGGTACCTGTCACGTCGTGTAGTTTGTAGTATACGGTTATCCTGGGAGGGATGCTGTGATTCCCATTGACAAAGTAATCGCTGTCGTTCACGCGGTTGCGAACGTGTGCCCCTTGATTAGGCTTGATTTGAGCGCCGAAATACTGCGTAAATACCCACCCAACTCTTCATCCAGGTGAACGATGGTCGAGCCCAGAGCAATCATCCGCCCGTACAAGCCTGAGGATGAAAAATTTGTCAAGTTCACGCTCGGGCTAGCCGCTATGGAAGGACTTGCGGTGGCTAACAGACGAGGTAGGCTCAAGGAGTTACGCCGAAAAAAAAAAGTCTGCGGACTGACTGTCATCTAGTTATATTCCATCCATTGACCCTAAGCTTATGGGTCGGATTATCATGTATCATGATTCAGTTACTGAATTGGTGGCCGAAACCGGAGTATCGCTGGTTGGGATGGTTGCTACCGCTGCCAGCCTTCGGTTGTTGGGGCGTTCCAATCTTATTCGCGATCGATTGGTATACGCCTGCGCTTAACTGACATGCATCCGCTTACGCACTTCTTGTTCTCCAGGATCAACCGACCATACTTTGAAGATGCTGCAACCGACCTCATGCGCAGGTCCGATTTCGCGAATCTGCAAAAATACTATGCTCGCTCAGCCTCGTCGGGGATTTTTATCCTTGAATACGGTAGCAAATTCGTCGGCCTCATTGCTATCGACGCCTCGAAGGATTCGCAGTCGGAGCAGGGTTTCGTGAAGAAAAACGAACAAGGCCATGACGTTCTTGTGGACAAGACCAAAAATTTCTACACCAGTGGTACATCTTCGGTTGCAACCATTCGACACTTTTACGTGGAAGAGCTCTTTCGCAAGTCCAACGTGCAGCATGACATCCTAGCATTCGCGGCCCGCCATGTTTTCACGACGGGTCAGCACGTCAAGGTCCTCAAAACCTCGGCTACTTCCCTCCTTGGCTATAAATACAACGCCTTGCGTGGATTGGGATTTTCGGTGGAAAAAGAGGCTGGTAAACTTGGCATTTTTAAATGGAGGGTAGACGCAATGAGCCTGGACAGAGACCAATGGGAGAGGAATCGGAGCAAGGAGTCGTCTGATACTTGATGTTGTGATCGCTCGTCTGGTAGCTCTTTTCTTGTTGAACTCATTTCAATTTGTAACGCACGATGGCAGTTCTTCCTTCCATCGTCGCCGACCCAAGTGGCTCGCGTCCACATCAACCATTGTTTCTTGTTCAATCCTCTACTTCACAAACGTGCTTGCCTGTGCTCCGCAGCCTTATCCTACCCGCCAAATGCCCGGCGCAAACCTTGCTGGTCTGTTTTCTTTACCCTCCAACGTCCTTGATCGCAGGCTGGCCGAACGCCTCGAATGGCTCCCTAAAGGTGTTTGATTACACTGGACAAGTTCCTGGATACGACGAAACGCATGATCTACGCAATGAAATTCTGGCCGCCGTTCGTTCAGGTCAGTCAAAATCTTCAGGGGGAGACAAGCGATGCTCATCAAGAACAGCTCCCCCAGGATCACTTCATGTGATCATAGACTCTGTCGACACCCTCGCTACTGATCTTGCGTCAGATTCTCAGACGTATAAGTTTATCAAGTCCCTCCTCAGCTTGATCACCGCCCGTTCGCGTGTGTACCGTCCGTACCGGTGCATCCTGCATTTTGCTCAGCGTGTTCGCCGCAGAGCCGTCTGTGTTGATTCTACATCTCCTTCTCTGTTCTTTACTCCCAATATTGACACAGACCCAGCTCTCGGCAACTCTGACACACATAATCGCCCACCCTCCAGCTCTGCTTACCCACATCGCCTCATCGTACCTCATGCTCCCACCACCCGCCGGGCCAGCTGAAAAGTTTTGGACTGTCTTTATTCCAATTTCCGAACGCGTCCATGAAAGTGAGGCTCTCGTATATGGTCCCGAGGGTAGTGGTACATGTTCCGGAGGAGGGGCAGATCTACCAGAGTTTGTTGTCGAACTGATAGTCAGAAGGATGGCTACAGAGGGACGTAAGCGAGGCATCGAGCGCACAATTGAAGCTTGGAGCGGTATCAGTCCAGAACACCTTCAGAAGCTGGAAAGCTTGCAGAGTATTTGGTCTCGAAGCAAACCCCCTGATGAAGTCTGTTTCCTCGCTCTGGAGTCGATCGTCGTCTGATCAATAATTTCAGAAGCCACTTGATGCAACCCAAACTGTATCCTTTAATTTAAAACTTACTCCATCCCAGGAGAAATCGAGAGCACAGGTACCCCTACCTTACGCTCACGAAGGTCAGATCTCTCTCGTGTGTAACTATGGATGTAAATGCCGTGTTCCAGGTAAACTTATGCCTTCGGTACCTTCTACGAGGGGAGCAATTCTCTATGAACCAGACTCAGCTGATGACATTGACGACGATGATCCCGACGAGGATCTTGATATCTAGTCAGAGTAGTGACTATGGTATTTTGTAGTTGAGAAGTACAAGTATGGGAATCAGCGATCTAGTAACCTTGGAGGTTTCGTAGAGCTCGTTATTCGAGACCTTCTCTCCTTCTTGCCCTCAATTTAACCATCAGCTTTCCACTATCCAAGATAAAGTAGTCCTTCAGGGATTCCGTCCAAGTCTTTGGGTCGAAGTTGTCATCAAATTCCATGTCGAAATGCATGATGAACAGGGCTATAACGGCCCTTAACTCGAGCATCGCCAGGGGCTTGCCCGCACAGTTTGCTGGGCCCATGGAAAAAGGTATGAAAACGCTGCGGTCCAATACAAACTCTTGCAAGTCGAGACTCTCCAGAATCCATCGGTCTGGCCAGAAATCATCCGGGCGTGGAAAGAAATACCTCGGATCACGATGCAGAACGTAAGGAGGTACTTGGATATGAGTACCCTCTTTGAAGTAGCTGAACAGCGTGTGAGATACAAAAGCTACAAGGCTTGGCTGGATCATACTGAGTGCCAATGAGCTTGCCTTTCGTACCCCTCCCGGGCGCCCTCTGTAGCGCCGTTGGGACGGAAGGCTGGAGACGCATGACTTCATTTCTGACATGATCGTATGAAAATATAGAATCAGGTGCCCATCCCTGACGAAATTGGATAACGACGCACATCACTGCATTTAAGAGAGGCAGACTGGGTAAGATTTCTGTGTCGAGAGGGCTTGTCTCTGTCGGCGGGAACTTTGCATCTATCTCTTCACGCAAACGTGCGTAGTATGTTGGGTTTGTGAGCAGATAAAATACTGTGTTTCTTAATACTGTAGCAGATGTGTCTGCACCTGCTATGATTGCAAGGAGCGAGTTCGAGACAATCAATGGGAAGGGCGACTCCTGTGAATCAGCGTGGTATGCCGCGACCTGAATTCAGTACTCAGTAAAACATAAATGCAGCCGCAGACATAGGATATGATTACCAAGTGGTAAAATAGATCCTTCCTTACTGGCTCTTGACGATATCGTACCTTGGCCCGTTGGACACCAAGCGATCCAAGGGCACGCATCGGTGCTCCGAAGTAGGGAAGGTTGCGCATCACAGGTGAAAACCATGGGATAGCTTGGCACAGAGAAGCATGGCTGAAGAAGCGGTGAGAGAGAGATTACGAAAATAGCAAAGACTAACAAGAGCGACCTTGACATGTTGGGCAACAGTTGGTCACGATCACCGTCCCGCATAAGTTCGAATCCGCCCCCGAAACTTAAGTGGTCGTGCTTTGCGATTGAGAACAATTCAGGTAGTATGAGGACTGAATCGGACTCACGCCATGTCTCCCATGAAATCGAACCTGGCACTAGCATGAGCGAGAGCGATCCTGCACAGACGACACCTACGTGAAGTAACCGATCCAAGGTGCGATGTCGACGCAAGCAACTCCACCCTGTTCTTTACAGATAATTTTGAGACTATTGATCAATTGGCGAGCACGTAAAAGCATCAGCTCCTCGTAGTCCCTCAGAGGAGAGTTTGCAAAAGCTTTGTTCCAAGCTTTCCGCAGTACCGCATGACGCTGCAGGTCGCGGGTACTGATCAAGTTGAGATGTTCCATATCCTTGTCGCTGACTGGAGTCATTCGCCTCCCCTCGAACACTAATCCAGATCGGAGATGAGCCCGAAGCTGGCATGAAAGTCATACTTGTAAATCTTACAAGGTCCCTTTGGCATTCCTTGCGAGCCGAGGATATATGGAAGCATATCTTTGTCAGTGACAGACAGTTCGTTTGGCCCTTGACCTCCATCAGCAGAGCCAGGGTGACACGCATGGAATGGCGTACCAATACGAACGATAGGACCATATTCATCATGCAATTTCTTACGGTAATGGTGGGCTTTTCCACGGGAGGAAATTACTACTGCCCACAGTTGAGATATCTTGCACGCGATCGGGCCAGGATACTTTGCGAGAGGGTGAAATGAAGAGAGGCGGTACACTACAATCGACATAAACAGGGTCACAAAGAAAAGCAGATAAGCTGCCAGAAAGGCCGCCGGAAACGAGAGTGCATGGTCGATCAAAATCCATGCCGGAGGTAATGGGACTACCAAGACGAGCAGCAAGCTCCACGAGACAGAGGGTTCATGCTGATTAAACCAACGATGTGCAGCCTAGGAGTACGACGATCACCGAATCAAGTCAACCACCGTTACTAGACTGCAGACAGAAAGCCCACCAAGGCGCAGAGAATGTCCAATATCAATGCACTCGCCAATGGGGTCATTTGCAGTACTTGGTGAACGAGTGACCAAAAAGAAATTTCTTCCGAACGAAACTACATCAAATTACCGAATTAGGTAATCAAGTAGAATAGGCTTGCTGTCAAGAGAGCAGTGTAGTTTCCATCTCATCGCCTTCAGAGCGAATGTCGGAGGTGTCTCAGGTAAGCAGTACCATGAGGCTCCCAAGTCTACTCAGTGTACCCACCAGTAGATGGCCTTGGTTCAAGATCCTCCTACCCCTCGAATGGGCTGACGGACCAAGAAGAAGGACCGTAAAGTTCAGTGAGCACTGTCCTGTCAGGATGGTTACCAACGAAACAGCCTCCTTGCTGTGTTTACGACGCCTAGGCGCTACCTGGAATGGTCAAGCTGTGAACCGACCCTTATAAGGTGCATCAATTCTTTCTTTCTATGGACGGGTGTTATGGAATCGATAAAGCTCAGCA
>JBBPLO010000473.1:0-13519 GCA_038089835.1 Retiboletus flavoniger
CGATGTACAGTACGAGTAGGGGCAGGTAAGGGAGCGGTACGGTAGCGGTTTCGAGCCTGCGAAAGCTCTCATCAGGGGGCTTGCCGCTACCCCGACCGCTGCCCATCCGAGTCCGTTTAGGGTTCAGGCTACCAATCTTGAGCCCTATCGAGGGAGTTGGCCAAGCTCGCAGAGGCGACTAAGGCGGTACGAGGGCGCGGCCCCGGATAGATTGGTTGCATGGTGAGTGGAGAGGAGGGAGGCTTCCTGCTCGAAGAAAAGGGTGGAAGGTAAAGAAGGGGGGAAAGAATTCCCACATATGGTGCTGGCACACGAGGCCCTTTCGGGCACTCACCTGCACTTTTGCGCTGCCATGCGGTCCTCACGTTTGCACATGCCAACATGGGATCGCTCTTCGCCATTTGTAAGACAGGATTCGATGAAGCGACACAGAGATTGAGACAACAAGCAGTATACGGCATGCAATAGATAATGAATGAAGTGGGGTAAAAGATCGCCTTGCTTGACAAGGTTTCTGATGACAACGGGCCTGGTCCTGGTAGACTAGACGACGAGGCGAGTTTTGTTCTCGCCATCGCAAATAACCCTCACTTGTTTGTGCGACAATCCCAAAGATACGTACGGTTACTTTCCCGTGGCCCTTAGCTCGACAAACTAACCATCTTCACCTTTTACAGTCGTCCCCATCTTTCAACGAATGTATGCCAGTCACTCCATCGGCGCGATCGACAGAAATCTTGCTTGGGGCCCGTGCAGACAACTTGGCGACAGCCATTCAACGGCTGCCAGCGTCCCGCTACACGCCGAAATATCACGAAACGACGAGCCGTCCACAAGTATGAGCGTTCTCTCGGTGTCATCGCTGTTGCCGTCCGCGAAGCTATCCCCTTCATCTCCTCAGCCTCCCGTGGTTGAGGTGGTGCCAGCGGTTATGGACTACGGATCGTCATGGTAGTCCATCGTCTTCGTCAAGTCGTAAGTAGGACACCACAGGAGTTGGGCAAGCGTCCGAAGTGTCACCTTCCAGATGCCGCCGAACGACCCTTGGGAGGGAGAACTTGGGGCGCATAGCACAATCCTCGGTGCCAACGGTCGGTTTCGCCAGTATCAGTCAGTGCAGCGATCAGCCCGATTGCCAGCACGGACATTATCGGGCCCAATCGACGAAAGTGCTTGACACCCCGTGTGATATTTGCAGGTGCAAGTTCAGCTAGACACCGTAGCCGTGTTGAAGCTGGCGTCGATGTAGGGGAGGCACACCGCATTCGCCGTGGTAGCCAGTGTGAGCAGGCTGCAGTGGCTGCTGCACTCACCGAGTGTCTTTAGGTGTACGTAGGCGAGGCATCTTCCTGATATTCTTGTGCTGTTAGGGGCATAACGAGTCACATGCGATCAGTCAAGGCCCCCGTGGGTTCCGTGGCAAACTTAAGAAGCCTGTGCTTGAAAACTCACAAACTCGGACAATCCCGCACGGGGTGCTTGCAACGATGGAAAGCAAAAGTACCGAATTTCCTGTTTTTCTGCGCACTGTTTCAACATTTTCTATCTCGTTTTCAATAGTCATCCAGTAATTGACCAGAACAGATTTGGCGAAGAAGGCGCCGGCTAGGCTCGCTCGGTGTTTTGCGGCTGGCTCCTACGGATCCGGAGGAAGGAAGTGACTGTCTTCCTTTGACTCTTTGGTCTGCCTATGCTATTGTGGCTTGTCATTAGCGCTAGGACTCCTCGGTCGCTCCGTTCATAATCCTGCCATGGCATGCACTTTGGGTACATGTATAAGTCTGCTTCCCTCGCGTTTGCACCTCGAAGGCCGGTCCATTTAAGCAATAAGGACCGTCGGAACATATTTTCGGACATCGTGTTTGATGTGATTGTCAGGATTGGAAGCGTGACTGCGCTACGATTCTTTCCGTTTTCGTGACTTCGGGTTTCCGCTCTCTTCTTTTTCCTTCTCCACCCTCTTGAGTGTGAATTCTTCGAACCGACTGCGATGCCTTTTGACGGGAGCGCGCTTGGCGTCGTCGTGTTGGGGGGAACTCTTATCTTCCTTTTCTTCACTTGGTCTCGCATGCGATATGATCGTGGCGGTGGCGCGCCCAGGTCGTATAGATTTCCTCCAAGTCCACCTACAAACACCATCATGGGGCATCGTCTTCCGGAGAAAAAGTGCGTTCTCTTTTCGCTTCATATCGTCGGTTGCGTGTTCATTATGCCGACGTGCCAATCATTCAAAGTCCTTTTTTAACGCATGCGTCTTGGATCGAACAGTATGGGCCGCTCATATCTCTCAGAGGGGGGACAAGCCACTACGTGGTCATTGGACGTCACAAGGCAAGTGGGGTCGTGTGCGTGTCGTGTAAAACGAGCCCGATAGACCTGACGGGGCGCTAGGCCGCCATGGACATCATGGAGAAACAGGGAGGTGCATTGGTCGATCGACCCCGGTTGGTGGCCAGCGGTGAACTGTTGGGCCGTGGTTTCCGAATATTGCTCACACCTCCTGGGGAACGGTTTAAACGGATGCGGAGGTAAGTAAAACCGTAGGATGATCGAATGATGGCGCGCGTGAGCGGACTATCGCATGTCGCTCACTTGCTCGTCCTAGGGCTCTCCATACATACTTTCAACCCAAGGCAGCACAGACGTACGAACCGCTACAGATGTTGCATGCAAAAAGGACCGTTCTGGGTCTGCTAGAAAGCCCAGAGCGATATCAGGACCATGCACGCGCGTATGTCTAACCTTCTTTTTCGACCACGCTTCTTTTCGACCTTTGCTCATAGATATGCGGCCTCGATCATCCTCAAGCTCACATATGGGAGAAATACGCCATCGCATGCGTCGGATCCCGACGTGTTGGAAGTCCGGAAATCAATTGAGAGGTTTGCGATGACGTTACTTCCCGGTGCCTACCTTGTGGACAGCTTGCCTTGGTTGAAATACCTACCGTGGTATGGAAGAGAGTTGCGCCAAGGATTCATCGAGGATCGCAAGTTGTTCCATCGTCAATTAGATGGAGTCAAATTCAAGATGGTACGCTCCCCGCTAGCCATCCTGGACCTGCTCTTGATGACGCATCGAATCTCTGCACAGAATGATCCCGATTCGGGTCCATCATTTGTAAAGTGCCTCCTTGCGCGAGAGATTGATTTCGGTCTCAACGAGACCGAGATGGCGTTTCTCGCTGGTGCCTTGTTTTCTGCTGGTTCGGAGACCGTACGTCGTCTGATCTCGTTATGATGGTTGACCTCACGACACAGTCTAGACGACGCTTGCGATTTGCATTGCCATGATGGCTGCTGCTTGCCACCCCGATGCACAAGCGGCAGTGCACGCCGAGCTGGATGCCGTCGTTGGGAACGATCGACGTTCGTCTCCTTGTATCTTTCAAGAGGGTATCACCTTACCATGAACGCTTTCACAGTCCCCACGTTCGATGATGAGAAGTCTCTGCCCGTACTCCGTGCGTTCATTCTCGAGTCCATGCGATGGAGACCTCTAGTCCCCCTTGGTAAGCCACCAGTACCGGTCCTCTATCCGCCATATGGTAATTCACTGACATTCCTTCCATATAGGCCTTGCTCACCGCGCCACGGAGGATATTATTTGGGTGAGTTTCATCTTTTTGAATTTGATCGTCGCCATCGTTCTTAGATGTTCCCAGGGCGATTATTGTATACCTGCAGGGACGGCGGTGTTCGGGAATCATTGGTGAGTGCAGTTTGCTCCATTCAATATCTGGTAATGCTACACAGGTTCAAAAAGGGCCATCTCCCGCGATCCGGAAGTCTTCCCTGACCCTGACACGTTTGACTTGACGCGATGGCTGACGTCAGATGGGAACTTGAGAGACGACTTCAAGTTTCCTTACTTTGGTTTTGGCAGACGGTGAGAGCACATTCGATATATGGGCGATGCATAGCTGACCGCAGATTGTCTAGAGTGTGTCCCGGACAACACGTCGCTACCAGGCAAGTCCATTTGACTTTTGGGGGAAAATGTCGCGAAACTGACGGGGTGTAACACCTTCATAGGTCGTTATTTATCAACACCGTCCTCATCCTCTGGTCATTTCGTCTATCCGTAGACGAGTCCAAACCGGCTGATGATATGGCATTCCTAAATGCGGTCATACATGATGTCGAACCTATTGGGTTTCGCTTCGAGTCTCGGGTTCCGACAGAAACATTGAAGACGATGATTCATGAATACGTTGCTGTATAAGATTGTTGGGCAGATTATGATACCACCGTACCTCTTCAATTCACCTGGCTCGGTTCTTGCACTCACTAGTATGGTTTTTAACCGTTCCGCTT
Organism: Retiboletus flavoniger; assembly: GCA_038089835.1. Classification (NCBI taxonomy): domain Eukaryota; kingdom Fungi; phylum Basidiomycota; class Agaricomycetes; order Boletales; family Boletaceae; genus Retiboletus; species Retiboletus flavoniger. Next base: position 4,317 of record JBBPLO010000473.1, read on the forward strand.
ACGGCCTCCGTGTATTGTATAGCATTTGTTCATCAACGTAGTTGGCACAGGATGAGGATGAGACATCATTCTGAGCCAATTACATTTCTTACAACAAAATTATTTGCTTCAGCGACTGATCTGACACTCAAAAAGGGGGGCCAGCTACGAGAGTAAAAGGCAACAAACCATGTATATTGTAGCAATGTCGGGTTACATTCCCGCGAGTCATTCCACGACCAAGTCGTACACAGCTACAATGTGAGGTATAATACCAGTGGCATACAGCATCCTGAGGAAGCGATGACATGTTGACAACGCCACAAATCCTTTCTATTTATTTTCAGCGTCGGCCACAAGCATAGTAGCCATGCGCATGTACTCACCTAGCTTTTCCGCTTCGGCGCTCTCTCGTACGCATTTATGTCCGAGTGCGAGTCGTGTAGCTCGTGTACAGTCCCACCTTGTCCTTCTCTGCGCACGGTGTTGTCTTCGCTACCATGTCTATGAGATGCATGACGATAACGCCTCGTCGAACATGCCCGGTCACCACCGTGGTGACACCCTCCGCCCTCATCCGAGCCAGATGCGGATGCAGAGTCGGACTCTGACGACGACTCGTCGAACCGCCGTGGTTTATGGTATATGCAACAAACTGTCGTGCGCACGGCGGCGCGGATCATCGTGTGGACGTTAGCATGCGTGTGCAGCGGACGTGCGTACGTGGCGCACGTACTCTTGGACTTTTTCTTCCCGCATCCTTCATTGTCGACGACGTCCGCGCCCCAAGCGACACGTTGGCGTGTACGGCGCTGGACACCGCGAAGCTTGAGTACGCCCACGGCCGTGTTGGGTTCTTCAGAGGCCCGGGAGGGTCCGGCGCCGCCACCTGCGGCGGCGTCGTCCTCTGGGCGTGGTTGGGCATCCCGAAGTGTGATGGTGCGAGACCCATCGGTAGGTCCAGACGTGTGCGGTCTTCGTTGCGTCGAAGTATTCATCAGGAATGATTGCACAGGAGTTCGACGGGGTTTGTGATGACGTTCCCAAGTGTAGCACTTCATTAGTCATCAGTCAATCTTACTCAGGCCGGGCTCATCGGGACGGGAGAATCTACACTGTTTATTGATAGCTATTAAGGACAGGGGAATCCGTTTAGTGTTACAAGGCGTGGGTATGGAATGCATGATGTTAGACAGTACAAAGCCGTTGTCCGAAACGATAACGATACGAATTAAAGCAACAGTGCAACCAACGATCGACGTTGGATCAAACAAATCTGAACCAAAAAAGCGCGGTAGAAATACAAAGGAGTGCGCCCAATGGTCAGAGGAAGTAGCGACAAATTTATCTGTAAACGACCCTGTTCGCATCATACATCAGTTCGAAGAAAGGAACATTGAGTGATCAAAAAAAACGCACCCTCGGGCTGTCGTTGATATGGGTTTGAAATCCGTTCGTCCGGATTCGACAAAGTGACGGAGGACTTCTGACCAGTCATCCCTCGGATCCCAGGTGATCTTGCTAGGAGGGTCGACCTCCACGGGCATCACCTGGCTGATGCCACTGCATTGCACCAAGATGACCAGCGTTCCGATGCCGCCACTCCGGCGACATCGCTCCTCTCTCCGATCAATATCTGCGGCAACGAGGGGGTCATGGCTGGTCACATATGACCTGGGCACGACATGCGTGCCAGCCACCGAGAACCTGGAGAGATCCGAATGTGTGAGGAAAGGAAACACGAGGTCCGGGAACTAGACAGCGTACCGGAAGAGCGGCTCGGCATGCGGATTATAGTTGAGTTCGATAAGAAGGGCGTTTTGCCGAATGTTGGCAGGAATACGTTTCAGTTGAAGCGCTTGGAATCCAGCCCATCCAAGCAGAGACGAGTGCGTAGAAGTGAATTTGCGCAGATGCTTGACCAAGTTTTCGTCAGGGTAAGTAGCGCTTATGGCCTGTTTTGCCTCGGAGACTTGTGCAACTGTGTGCTGGCAGATTGTCTTGTGAGAAGGCCAGTGCGATTTCTGACACTCAGGGGACTGTAGGAAAGACGTAAATACAGGCGTAGCGCAGCCTGATTGGCGCGATAATAAAACGTACACAGTATTGAGTCGTCATCTGTACAGGGCGTGGTCAGATCTCGATCGTACGCGATCATATCGCAGAGGAACTCACACAGCCACCGCAATAGCGGAATTTCTGTATCGATGGGTTCTCGACTGTACCACAGGTATCGCAGATGCGGTAACCACGTTGCTTAGAAGTGGGGTGAGTGGGAGGGGTGTAATAGTTGGCTGCAGCGGGTGCCATTTGATCAGATGAGGTGTTGATAGGCTGCGAATGACTCGAGGAGATTGCTGTCGGACCTCTGCCATTGTTTCGAGTGTTTTATAGCTGGAGGGGGTGATCGCTGTGCCCATCTTGGGCCTTTCCGTCAAGAAGCGCATCTGAGACCACGAGTGGAGAACAAAAAAGCCGCCCGAAAGTTTTTTGTTTCAACGGAGACTGAAGCAGACCACGGCAAAGTCTTTTTGTGTTGGTAGTGAGGGACTACATTATAGAAGGTCACAGGCAAACGAATACGCGGCTTCTTGAAAGTACAACACAATAAAGGAGGGAGAAACAGGGAAGATACAATTAGACGAAAAAGGAAATAGAGCGGGGCAGGACACTTTCTCCGGTCGCACGTCGCACGTTGCCGGCACACGCTAATTGTTCACCAATTGTTAGCCGCCAGCTTGTCACGGGTGTGGTTCATTGCTGTCCCTGTCCTGATATCTTCTCATCATGACACGATACCGGATCTATGGCCAATGCGCAGTCTCATACCATACCTGTCTCGTGAAATTTTACTGTTGCGCCCGCCCGAATCGAGAAACTTCAAAGAAGATGGGGTTCCCGATTCCAGATCGTTCCAGTTGGCGCATATCCACCGTTGATGCACCCTGGATCGAACTGTCTAAGAAAAGCTCCATATCATAAAGTTGTGGCGTATGGTTTATTGTTAACTTGGCTGTGTGCGTTAAACCTTATCCACCGGGTAATAGCCACCCTTTCCCCCGGATTGCACTTTGATGTTCATCTGTTTTCATCCCCACCTCTCAGTGATGAGGCGGGCTCTTCAGTGGAGTATACAGACTTCCCGTCCGAGGGACAGGGGCCGAAGTAACGATAAGTTTCGACATCCCTTTCATTTCGCCTCTCGTTTCGACATAGGACGTCACAATGCATCAAGGGATCGACGTCGAGTCAATTATTGATCGCTAGCGTCGAGGGGGCTTACATAGCCAAGTACACTTACCCTCTTATGCTAATGCGCCAATCTCAACGTCACTCTCATCTGTGAGACATTCCCGATCGACTTCCTAAAGCCAGTCGCCTCTGGTCGCGTAGGAACGGGAAGCAAATCAACGCGATCGACGTTGAAGTTGTTAAATTGAATCTATCGCCGTCGAAATCCGATCGACAGAGGTAAGCCACTTGTTCGAATCCCGCTGGCTGTGCGGTCGGGTGCCTTGTCTAATTGTTCTACGTTGGGAGATGAGGCTATATATGTTTGCTTCGACCCGAGAGCTACACTATGCTGTCGAGTTTCCTTACTTCGACGCTTCTTTTGTGGTAGCGTTCCCCGGCGGTTCTGCACATGGCAAGGCTCGGTTTGGAGACGGCGAAGCGGACCCGATATGCAGTAATGCGAAATCTGGAAATCAATTGTGCCGTTCCCCGGAAGCGTGTCTTCGTGGTGCAAGATATATCTGCCCCTTGATTTAGGAATGTCGAAAGATGAAATGTGGGTGAAATGAACCGAAGTTACGGAGTGCACCGTCACGATTTACTTCATCAAAAGATTAGAGAACGTATCCAAAATGACGAGTTGGCCTCCTAACTCTGTTACCATGGCAGCAACGTCTGTTCAACCTATGGCTAACGTCAAGCGCATGATCAAATACACCGAGTGTAATATATTGAGATAGGCTGGGCGCGAGGGGCCAAATTTGGTTTCGCTCGTCTGCCGTACGGGGGTGTTAGTCGATCGCTGATTCGGACCACTGTGAGCATGTTTGAGTTGTCGTTGTGCGTGATCAGTGACCCACCTTTGGTCTTGCCCTCCCGCTGGTTGAAGGAAAACTTTTAGACTGTGCCTCGTTTCACATGCGCGATGGTCTTTTGAACGAGAGATGAAAACTTGAGGCAATTATGAACATTAATTCTCCGAGGCACATGGCTGACACAGCTACTTCACGATTACGCAAAGGCTTTTCGGGCCGACGGCCGAGCGATCGGGTTTTCACCTGCATTTGGGATGCTGATCATTCAACTTTGTCACCGACCGTGCAACTGACCTTATAAACCTTCTCAGAGTTCCTGTTCCCTTCTGAATACCGTCACCACCGGCACGTAGGCTAGGAACTATCGAACCATCATGTCAAGCCCACTTCCTTCCGGTCATTTCCTCAATCAACCGCGTCCCAACGTCACCGTTGGTGGAGGGGATGATGGCTTGGTTGACACGACCACCCTTGCCGCACACGATTTCGATGTCGATACACGGACCGGATTCATGCCTCCGGATCCCCCAATTACCCGTCTCCCCCTCGAATGGGAACCATGGGAGACGATCCTAGACCGAGCCATGTCGATGAACCTGCAGCTCTCAGTGAAACCGGGTCTAACTGAAGACGAAATGGCATGTTCTACTTCATGGAGAGAAAGCGTGCGCGTTAATGTGAGCTATTTATGCCTGTCCCATTGAGAGTTACCCGTTTGACTTACATTGTTCCTCGATCGTGTCACTATTCGCTCGATGCGTGGGACGTCGACCCACTTCATTCAGTTACCCATGCTTTCGACGAAAGGCCTTACTTCTTCCGAGCTGTTATTCCGGCGAGCTCATCATGTGCTCACCTTCATTATGCACATGTATATCCACACACTCCCACTTGACGCTGAGATTCGTATCCCACATAGTATTTCCATCCCCCTCCTCGAGGTTGCGGCGTATCTCCAGCTCCCACCTGTCGCAACATACTCTGACACCGTTCTCTATAATTGGAGTCTTAGATCCCCCGCAGATGAGCCGATCCCGCCCGCGCTCGATAACCTCCGCAGTCAAGACCTCTTCACAGGTACAAACGATGAGCAAGAATTTTACCTGGCCTCCTCACGCATTGAGATCAGGGGAGTAGAAGCCCTCGAGCTCATGCGCGCTACAATGGATGAAATGTTCGTTGGAGATGCGATTGCTGTGCAGCGGATCACGGGATACCTTCACAAACTTGCCTTCGTCGTCGACGAGCTGACGAACATTCTGCTGGACGTCAAAAAAGGCTGCGATCCCGAGTTCTTCTGTCATAGCATTCGACCTTGGTTCCGTGGCGAGGATTCTGATCCGATGAACAGGAGATGGATTTTTGAAGGACTCGACGAACACCCAGAGATAGAACCACCAAGGGACTTGTCCGGGCCGAGTGCTGGCCAGAGCGCGCTTATCCACGCCCTCGACATTTTCCTCGGTTTGGACAACTGCAACGTTGGTGAAGACGCTTTGCGCGATGATAGGTGGACGCTACTTCGCCGCATGCAGATTTACATGCCGAGGCACCATCGCAACTTTTTGCGTCATCTAACTACTAACCCGAGACCTGTACGGAACCTGGTGATTAATGGAGATCCAAAGCTCGTAGAGGCGTATAATGAGGCGGTGCATGCAGTTAAACAGTTCAGAGACGCGCACATTCGGATTGTCGCTACATACATTATCGGACCAGCAAGTCGGGAAAGAAGGGCGGTGAAGGAGGCCAAAGAAGCAGAGTTGGAGGGGAAGAAACCGCCGTTAAAAGGAACTGGAGGGACTCATTTGGTGCAGTTTTTGAGGGGCGTGAGGGACAAGACTGCAGAGGCTGTGGTTAGCGTAGCACCATTTCGGTAGTGGGACCACTAGTATGAGTGGTACTGCGCGTATTGAATTGCACGTTTCGTACACAGGGCTTCCAGTTGGGTCTAATAAGGCCAAAGGTGGCTAGTTCGACCCTGGAGACTCATGACTAGTGACTCTTACACTGCTCATCTAGGTTACGTCGAAGCATGCCTCGAGGTTGGAGCTGCCATTCGCGACCACCACCCGACCGTTAAAAACTCGTCGCGTTCAAGGCCGTTGACCATTTCCAGGACTCACTCTCACTTTGCAAACACGACACGATAATCGTAAGCGCGATGCCTGGTCCACGGGCGAAGCAAAACGCCGCAAAAAAGAACAAACACAAGGTGCTATCTCAGGGCAATGCAAGCTCGGGTTCAGCCTTATCTCGCACCGTCCCGACACGTGTCCTCGATGACCAATTGGATGAGTTGTCCAACGACGACTGGGACAAGGTCGCGAAAGCACTTTGCGACTATCTCAAACTACCCGGCATGTCTACTGCCTGCTTTTCTAGCAGATGCTGACTGTTCGTCAGACCTCACAACGAGGACAGGGCTCAAGAGAGTGTACCACAACTTCAGTGAGGTCTACAGGCGCATCGACGACTTGTATGTCACCTATGAGGGGAACCAGGTGATTCGAGGAGGTATCGTTGCCATCTATGTCAAGATGTGTGCGGATTCTATCCTCAGAAATATGCTCTTTCATCAAGGTATGATAGAATCTTTGTTTTTCAGTGAAAACTAACGACCTGGACAAGGTCTCCTCGCGAAAATCATCGACCTCATCGATAAACCCAAATCTCGTCATCTCGCCCTGAAGGCCCTGACCGCCGTCACCCAACATGGTGGTTCTGACATACACAAAGAGATCTCCCTACAAACCCCGGCTATGATCAAAGTTCTTCAAGATTTCCCAGACGACTTGTATGCTGCTGAACTGGCCATCTCGACAATCGCACATGCCGCCGTCTGCTCTCTCGACGAACCCCAGAGACCAGTGGCAAAATATGTCAAAGCGCTCCAGCTCCCTAAGCTCATTCCCCTTGTCCTCGGCTTCGTCGGCAAACCTGGTGTCAGCTTGCCTCTGTTACATCACGCCCTCGAGTTGTTTGTGCATCTCACGCACCACTGCTCACAGGAGTGTTTGGCATTCCCGGACATGATCGATTTCCTCATCGCATCCATTCGCAGCGCTGATATATACTCTCGTTTCTGTGCACTTGGCGCTGTGATACGCTTGAATGTTCCAGAGCCGGAAAAGATTACTGGTGATCCGCGTGCCCTTCTTGCTGCCATGAAGCGGGGCTTGCCGGGTCACCTCGATGGCCTCCTCATGAACTATGGTCCTGCACGCTGCGAGTCGGTGCTCACCCTCCAGTCCTTTGCAGATTACCAGAAAGCGATGATGCAGTGCTTGCAAGACCGCGATTTATACAAGCTCGGGCTCACGCTTGCCGAACTCGTCCCTCGCAACGAGTTTTCCATTAGCGAAGGGGGCTTCCAAACCATCAACGAGCGCACGGGCAGAGCGGAATTCATGGACGTTGGTCTACCGTTCAAAATGTGGGTTGACGCGCTGCCAATTTGTGCCAAGGCTATCCGCGAGCGGGGGAAAGTCGGGGAAGAGGGCCTCGCAGACATGCTTGACATGAAGTTCTTCGTTATCCGCTCTCGAGTTCCTGAAGCGATCGTGGTTGCTAAAGAGGGGATCGAACGCGACCCCAAGTTGCCCTACCCTTATTACATCATGACGCTTGGTGATGATGCAGAAGTAGGACTGCGCAATGCCAAGAAGGGGCTCAAGTGCAAGAATATAACACCGTTTGTGAACCATGCGCTCCGGGCGCGTGCGACGGAGATTGCTGGAAACCTAGCCATATGTCGCATGCAAGAGTCGACGGTGGGCGACCGCAGATGGGAGCAGGCGCAGGCATTTTTGACGAGCGCCCTTGACGACGCACAAATCTACCTTGCTCAGGCACCGCCGGACATGCGCCACCGGAAGAGCATTCTCTACTGGTACATTGTATTGACTCTCGCAAAAAAGGGTCCGGAGTTGTCGACTGATTTGCGCGAACTCGATGTAAGCCTAGTACCCCCCCCTTTCCTCACTCTCCTCCCCTTCGCTCCCGAGATCTCACGTGCCATCTCCGCACAGAAATATACTGGCATGCTCAAGATTGCCGACGAGTTCTTCAAAGAGTTCGGTGTCATCGCACCCAAATCGCAGCTCCGCTTCGCACATGAGCGCATCTTTTCGCGCTATGCTGCCGCAGCCACAAAATGGGGCACAGTTGTTACGCGGCTCGACAGCCACAACATCGATCAATGCATTCTTTCGCGTGACAAGGCCGAGGATCGACTCGCTGCGTGGTTGAACGACGTCCAAGATGAGAATGGGGACACCGTTGGTACCGTTGACGACCCGGGTGTTGGGTCGTCGCAGGCCAAGCGGTCGAAGAATAATCCGGCGGAGCTATACAGGTGCTCATGGTGCGGGAACCCGAGTGCAGTGTTGCGTAAATGTGGAGGATGCGAGAAGGAGAGGTAAGACTCGGAGATACTTTAGGTGGGACGTAGGCTGATGGATTGGAATGGTTCAGGTATTGTGATTCCAACTGCCAGAAGTTGGCGTGGCCAGAACACAAGGTCAAGTGCAAATCTCGCAAGACCGCGAGTTCGTCTGCCTGACTGGGTAAGGGATGGCAGCTCAAGGGACGCAGATGAGTGAAGGGTATACATATTGATTGGGATAGCTCTGTTTTTCCGCAGTGTTTTCCGGGTGGCAACCTGTGGGAATACATGCGTTCTTGGCAGTCGCTATGTTTATTATAATATCACCACAAGCTGAGGTGCTTTGGAGGTTATGTGAAGAAATTGTTCACACAGACCTACTACGCGCATCCCTTCTCGAGCAGCCCATCATGCCACACCTGTACCACAAAGCACGGATCAGACGCATCACGGAGATGCCTCCTCACCTAGCACATCCGCATAGTGTAAGCGTTACCACCGCTTGGCCAGCTCACTTTGTGTCATCGATGAGAAAAGTATCTCTGCGTTTCTGTATACTTTAGCAGCACCTCGAAACATGTCTTCTATTACTTATTCCCACATAGATAGCAATGGATCCGTATATACATTCCCTCCGGGTCATATAAACCTGACTATCAGGGATCAAAAACGAGGAAGGAGTCGTTGACATCGTGTGCCGGATATGTTTCTACCATGCATCAGGTTCAAATGGGACCCGTGGGTCGAGTCGGCAGTCCATGTACTGATGCATGTACTCCATGAAACCG
>JBBPLO010000475.1:0-16125 GCA_038089835.1 Retiboletus flavoniger
CCCCCCACGCCAACTCAGCCCACCCTCACATCAACCCAGCCCAATCAACCTCTTCTGCTCGCCATCCCCAGTCATGCCCTCGGAACTTAAAGCTGCTCTCCCTGCCGACTTCACTGGGTCTTCTTCTGACGCCTCTCGGTGGATGAAGGCCATGAGAGCTCACTTCCTGATCAATGATAGCCTCTACCCTGGAGACCCCGAAAAGATCATGACCATGCTCAATAGGATGCCCACTGGTTGAGGAGCATCCTTTGCAGAAGCATGGTATGACAAGATGGCCGACCCTAACATCACCACTGGGAAGACCTTCCTTGATTTCACCAAAGACTTCGAGACTATCTTCTTCCCATACGACATGAAAGCCACCGCCCGCTTAGAATTAGCCAAACTACATCAGAAAGTCACCTGCTCCCATGACGGGTTCCAGCAATACATCACCAACTTCCAGAACCTAGCAGGGAAGTCCAACATCACGGATAAGGCCACCCTCATCGACCACTTCGCCCTAGGACTCGATCAACAAATCACCACCATGATCCTGTCCATGGGGACTGTCCCCACTACCATCGCAGACTGGGTAATGAAGGCTAAGACCTTCCATGCCCAGAAAATGAGAATCCAAGCTCTCCACACCGGAACGACCACCTCTCCCTTCTCCTTTAACAACCCTCGCACCCCTAGCAGAGATCCCAATGCCATGGAAGTAGACTCGACCATCACCCTAGCCAAACTCACTCCCACCGAATGAGCCAAATGCATCAAGGAAGGACGGTGCTTCCGCTGTCGAACTATCGGGCATGATGCCCGCAATTGTATGAAAACTACTGGTCCCCCCCAGAAGGTACAAGCCACCACCCTCATCCCATCCCTCCCACCGCCCACACCCCCCGCCCCCACCTTACCATCCCCTCTCAAACAATATGTAAACTTCCTTTGCACCTCTGGCAAAAACGAGACAGAAATCCTCTCTGTCCTAAAGATGTGCTACGATGAGGACAAAGAGGAAGTAAACACTACTCAGTTCGCCAATGTACAAAAGGCAAAGGATTTTTAAAAAGGGAAGCAGCCTCGACGTCTCCTTCCCTAGACCCTACCCATGTACTCGTAGCATCACCAAAAAATAGAACTATTCGTTTGGATGTCAAAGTACAAAGCGTCGAAACCTCAGCCCTCATTGACTCCGGAGCAACTGGAAACTTCATCGACCCTTGCCTCCTACCCCAAGGGAACTTCCGCCTAAAGAAACTCCCTCATCCCATCCTAGCCTACAACGTTGATGGAACTCAGAACATATCAGGAAGCATCCACTGGACTACTACCGCCCATATTTCTCATGGCTCCTTCTCTTCAATCGAAACCCTCTTTGTCCTTCAACAAAAAACCCCTCAGATCATTTTAGGCATGCCCTGGCTAACCAGATGGAATCCCAACGTTGATTGGAAAGGCCGCACTCTCTTCATCTCGATGCCTCCCCAGAGGGTCGAGAGGACTCTTCATGAGCGCCCACCCCTGAAGGAGATCGAGGAGGAAGAGATTTACAAACTAACCATCTCCACGGAGATCGCTCAAAAAGCAATGCCTTCCCAATCCACCATCCCTGAGTTTTGCAAGGACTTTGCTGACATCTTTGCTGAATCCTCTCACAATGTCCTTCCTGCCCATCACTCATTCAACCACACCATCAATCTCAAAGACTCCTTCACCCTGAAAATTGCTAAAATCTACTTGCTGAACCCCAAAGAGAAAGAGTCCCTCAGAGAGTTCATCGAGAAATACCTCAAAACTGGTCACATCATTCTGTCAAAATCCCCACAAGCTTCCCCCTTTTTCTTTGTACCCAAGAAAGATGGGACCCTCCGTCCATGCCAGGACTACCGCTACTTAAACTCCCATACCATCCGGAATGCTTACCCCTTGCCCCTCATTTCTGATCTCCTAGAGGATATGAAGGATGCTGACCACTTCACCAAAATGGACATCTGATGGGGATACAACAATATCCGAATCCGCAAATTGGACCAATGGAAGGCAGCCTTCATCACCCCCCTAGGACTCTTTGAACCTATGGTCATGTTCTTTGGGTTCTCCAATGCCCCCTCCACATTCCAAGCATTTATGAATCATATCTTCGCCAACATGATTGCGGAACGTTGGCTGAAGATCTACATGGACAACCTGGGAATCTGCACCAAAGGCCCCCTCTCCCTCCATCATGAACGCACCTGACAAGTCCTCCTCTGACTACATGAACACAATCTCTCCGTCAAACTGTCCAAATGTTCCTTCAACTCCAAAACTATGGAGTACCTTGGTCTCATCATCGGGAAGGGAGAAGTACAAATGGACCCCCACAAACTCACAGCCCTCAGAGATTGGAAACCCCCCACAACAGTCACCGGCATAAGATCATTCATCGGATTTGCCAACTTCTACAGGAAATTCATTCCCAATTTTTCCAACATCATCGCCCTCCTGGTCTTCCTCACCAAGAAAAATGAGACTTGGAATTGGACCCCCCTTTAGCAAAAGGTGTTCCAATCCCTCATCTCGGCCCTCTGCTCTGCCCCTGTCCTTGCCCTCCCTGACCCCTCGAAACCATTTTCTGTTATGACCGATGTCTCCCTGTCTGCTGCTGGAGCAGTCCTCATACAACCTGACCCCAACAGTGATCTATGCCCCTTAGCCTACTTCTCCAAAACCCTGGCCCCTGCTGAACGCAACTATGACATCTATGATTGCGAACTCCTCACAGTCATCCTCGCCCTCTCTGAGTGGTGACATCACCTGCAAGGCGCCAACCACCCCACCACGATTATCACTGACCACAAGAACCTCTCCTACCTACATGACCCATGTAAACTTTCTCAACGACAGGCTCGATGGGCCCTTTTCCTCCAAGACTTCGACATCATCTGGAAGGTGACCCCTGGCACTAAAATGGGTCCCACAGACGCCCTCTCCCAACGAGATCTCATAGACACCTCCCTTGACAATATCAACTCCCCCATTATACCTGAATCCCTCATGATCAATGCTCTGGACCTCACCCTCACCGACCTCATCAGATCTTTCACACCTGGTGACCCACTAGTCGTTCGGGCCCTGGAGGCAATTTCCTCATCATCTCCCCTATTCCCCCGATCACTCACCTCGGATTGGACTTTTGAGAATGGTCACCTATTTTTCCGCCAATGAATGTATGTCCCACCATCTGCTAGATCCCCCCTACTACACACCATCCACTCCTCCCCGCTTGCTGGTCATATGGGCATCTTTCACACCAAATCCATCCTTGAACATGACTTCTGGTGGCTGGGGCTCACCACCTTCGTCAAACACTTCATCATGGGATGCCCCACATGCCAGCAAAGCAAGGTAAACACACACCCCTCACCCCCCCCCCTCCTACCCATCGCTTCCACCTCCTCCCTACCCTTTTGCCAACTCTCCGTCAATCTCATCACTGATCTCCCACCATCCAACTCCTTCGATTCTATCATGGTCGTGGTTGACCATGGCCTTACAAAGGGGGTAGTGCTCCTCCCCTGTTCAAAGACCATTGACGCCGCAGGAGTAGCCCTTCTTTTTTTCCACAATGTTTTCAAATGGTTTGGTCTCTACAACTCAATCATCTCTGATCGAGGCCTCCAATTCGCCTCAGCCTTTGCTCTTGAGCTCACACATCTACTCAAGTATGATATTCGCCTCTCATCCACATACCACCCTCAGACAGATGGCCAAACTGAACGAACAAATCAAGAGCTCAAAGTCTACCTACGCATCTTCTGTGCCAACAATCCCCACTCATGGTCAAACGCCCTATCTTCCACAGAATTCCACCACAACTCCCCCCCCCACTCCTCCACCCAGAAATCCCCATTCTCCCTACTCTACGGCTACGAACCCAGAACATTCCCCCCACTTGGGAAAACCTTTATCCCTGCCTTAGAAGATCGCCTGACAATGCTGGATGAAAATAGAAAAGAAGCACTCGCTGCCCACGAATCTGCCCGAAGAGTAACTTCCTCCCGATCCTTCCACAGCTTCTCTCCATGGAAAGTCGGAGACCTGGTCTGGCTTGAAGCAACCAATCTCCGCCTTACTCTCCCATCGCAGAAATTAGCCCCCAAACGCTACGGCTCCTTCGAAATTACCCACATTCTGTCACCAGTCTCCTACAAACTCCGATTACCGCCCTCTTGGCACATCCATGACACATTCCACGCAGCCCTGCTATCCCCCTACCAAACCACACAGGCCTTCAGTACCCCGTTTCTAAAACCACTGCCTGACATCATCAACCAGGAAGAGGAATATGATGTTGAGGTAATCTGCAGTCACAAGGGCCCGCAGTCCAGAAGACGGTTCCTGACCTCATGGAAGGGTTACCCACGATCAGAAGACACTTGGGAACCCAAATCAAACCTTCGTCATGCTGCCGAAATCCTCTGAACCTATAAATGCCTCCACTCCCTCTAAGAAATCTAGATAACATTCACAAGAAGTCGGTCTCTTCGTGAGTATCACCTTGTCTAATGCTCTACCTACCTTTCAACCCATCTTCCCCGCCAATCATGTCCCAACCCATCTCCTGAAATCCCTCTCCTCTCTCATCCTCTTTGTCGTCTTCCTCACAATCAATCCTCCGGTCCCAACGAGCCTTTCCCTTATACCTACCCGAACAAGAGAGACTCTTCTTGTTCTCCACTGTCCTGGAGACCCCCACTCTCTCTTTCGCCCTAGAAGCACACCCTAGTTTCCCAGATGATAAAGTCACCCACTCCCTCATCCGCACCTACCACACCATCGCCTCCGCCCAACGTCTATCCGAAACCCTAACTCCACCAGACCCAACCCTGCATTTCACAATGAATGAGACCTCCTGCCATTGCCTGACCGCCTTATCCTTTCACAGATTCTCCACTTATGTGGAAGAAATCCCTCATACCCTCATCTTTCCCACAGTCCACCGTATTCTCTCCTCCCTTCCCTGTGCCCAACGTGACCTGTATGTACAAACAGTAGAAAATTTTCTTCTCTCTCAACCACGCCCCCTTCCGCTCCCCATTCCCCCCCCTTGCTCGCGACCACTTGTCGAACGACTCTCCGACTTTCCCTACTCTTCCACCCCCACCTCCATCCCAGAGGAACTCCCCCTCGTCGAATATAGCACTCCAGACTCCTCCATCCCCATCCCCATCCATGAGGAACCCTCTCTCATTAAACATAGCGCTTCCATCCCCATCTCTGTCAAAGACGAATCCCCCATACCCCCTACTTTTCCAGTTTGCACAGAACCACGTGAGATCCATCTTCCCAATGGGAACTTCATTCTCTCCTCCCCAGTTCGGGTTATCCCAAGGCCAGACATACTCAGTCCCGCCCCAGCCACTCCTTCCTCCATCTGCCATCAATGTGGCCTATAAGGTCACCATCTTCAGGACTGCCCCCGCCACTGCTGTGGATACTGCCATCTCTATGCCCCTGGCCATCTCACGGTTCAATGTTCACTTTTCCAATGTGGCTACTGTAACAACCGGGGCCACACGGAGCGCTTTTGCCCCCACAGGAATTGTGGAATTTGCTATGAACCTGGGCACATCGTCGCTAACTGTTCATTCGAAGTGCTATCCCCCTCCCAGCAGGGAGCTATCTTTGGGATCGGATCCCCTACCTGAAGAGTCATCCCATAGGAATGGTTGGTTGCTCGAGCCTGGGGCTCGATTATACGAAGGGGGTAATGTTACAATTTTCTTTCCTTATCATTGCTTTCTCCTACTTGTACATTTCTCCTCTCTAGTCTCTTACTGAGGGCATCGGATCTCTCGGGCACAGGAGGTATACCTCTTCGTTGGAGGACCCTCCACGCTATCCTTAGTCTGCTTTCCTTAGGACTTGTTGTTTAGCCATTACCTTGGACTCTCTTCTCCTAGCTAAGTTCTCTCGTACTTAGTCATATCCTAGCTTTACCTGGTCTGTGTGTGGGAAGTCTCCTTCTCTCTCTAGTATATCATTCTCGCTGTTCCTATATCTCCAGTCCCCATTCTTGATCTGCACAATATTAGCATAACTTCTTGAGTCACCTCTGTGCTTGACAATCCTCAGTAACCTCAGTGACTCTAAGGTCAATTCCATTGTCCAAGTTTCTGCCAGACATCGGTCTCTTAGTGAGTATCGCCTGCAGACGATCCGAGTTGCTCTCTAGCCCTCTTTCATACGCTACGTGTAACACTTCCCATATGATGTGAAAGCCACAGCCTGCCTGGAGTTAGCCAAACTACGCCAGAAAATCACCCGCTCCCACGACGGATTCCAACAATACATCACTGACTTCCAGAACCTCGCAGGAAAGTCCAACATCACTGATGAGGCCACCCTCATCAACCACTTCGCCCTTGGACTCGACCAACAAATTACCACCATGATCTTGTCCATGGGAACTGTCCCCACCACCATTGCAGACTGGGTAACAAAGGCTAAAACCTTCCATGCCCAGAAAATGAGAATCCAAGCCCTTTACACCGGAACCACCTCCACTCCCTTCTCATTCAACAACCATCGCACCCCAAGCAAAGATCCCAATGCCATGGAGGTAGACTCGACCACTACCCTGACCAAACTCACCCCCACCGAACGAGCAAAATGTATCAAGGAAGGACGATGCTTCTGTTGCCGAACCATCAGGCATGATGCCTGCAACTGTAAGAAGACCATCAGTCGCCCCCAGAACATACAAACTACCACCCTCATCACCCCCCTCCCATCGCCCCTACCCCTGGCCCCCACCTTGTCATCCCCCCTCCAACTATATGTGAATTCTCTCCGCACTGCTGGCAAGGACGAAACAGAAATCCTCTCTGTCCTAAGGATGTGTTACGATGAGGATGGAGAAGAGGTAAACGCCATCCAGTTCGCCAACATACAAAAGGCAAAGGATTTTTAAAAAGGGAAGCTGTCTTGACGTCTTCTTCCCTAGACTCTCTCCATGTACTCGTAGCATCTCAAAAGAATAGAACTCTTCAATTGGATGTCAAAGTACTAAGCATCAAAACCTCTGCCCTTATTGACTCCAGAGCAACTGGAAACTTCATCGACCCTCATCTCCTACTCCAAGGAAACTTCCATCTTAAGAAACTCCCTCACCCGATCCTGGCCTATAACGTTGACAGAATCCTGAACTCCTCCAGGAGTATCTGCTGGACCACAATTGCCCACATCTCCCATGGCTCCTTCTCTTCAACCGAACCTCTTTTCGTTCTTCAACAGAAGATTCCTCAAATCATCTTAGGCATGCCTTGGCTAACCAAATGGAACCCCAACATAGACTGGAGAGATCGCACTCTCTCTATCCCAACATCTCCCCAGAGGGTTGAGAGGACTCTTCGTGAGCGCCCTCCCCTGAAGGAGACAGAAGAAGAGGAGATTTACAAACTAACCATCTCCACTGAGATCGCCCAAAGAACTACACCCTCCCCAACCACCGTCCCTGAATTCTGTAAGGATTTCGCCAACGTCTTTGCCGAATCATCTCACAATGCCCTCCCCATCCATCGTCTGTTCGACCACACCATCGATCTCAAGGACTCCTTCATCCCAAAGATCGCTAAGGTTTACCCACTGAACCCTAAAGAGAAAGAATCCCTTAGAGAATTCATCGAGGAACATCTCAAAACTGGTCACATTATCCCATTGAAATCCCCACAAGCCTCCCCTTTCTTCTTCGTCCCAAAGAAAGATGGTACCCTTCGTCCATGCCAGGACTATCGCTACCTAAACTCCCACACCATCCGGAATGCCTACCCTTTACCTCTCATCTCAGATCTTTTGGAGGACATAAAAGACGCCGACCACTTCACCAAAATGGATATTCGATGGGAATACAACAACATACGAATTCGTGAATCTGATCAATGGAAAGCAGCCTTCATCACCCCCCTTGGACTCTTCGAACCCACGGTCATGTTTTTTGGATTCTCCAACGCCCCCTCCACATTCCAATCCTTCATGAACCATATCTTCACCGATATGATTGCAGAGCGCTGGCTAAAGATCTACATGGATGATCTAGGGATCTGTACCAAAGGCCCCCTTTCCCTTCACCATGAGTGCACCTGACGAGTCCTCCTCCGACTCCACGAGCACAATCTCTCTATCAAACTACCCAAATGCTCCTTTGATTCCCAAACAATGGAGTACCTCAGCCTCATCATCGGGAAAGGAGAAGTGCAGATGGATTCCCACAAACTCGCTGCCCTCAGGGATTGGATACCTCCCACCACCGTCACCAGCATCAGATCGTTCATCAGGTTCGCCAACTTTTACAGGAAATTCATCCCCAATTTCTCTAACATCGCAGCCCCCCTGGTCTTCCTCACCAAGAAAAATGAGACTTGGAATTGGACCCCCCTCCAGCAAAAGGCATTCCAATCTCTCATCTCTGCCCTCTGCTCAGCCCCTGTCCTTGCCCTTCCTGACCCCTCTAAACCATTTTCCGTCATGACCAACGCCTCTTTGTCCGCCGCTGGGGCAGTCCTCATGCAACCAGACCCCAACAGTGATCTTTGCCCCCTAGCTTACTTTTCCAAAATCCTAGCCCCCGCTGAATGCAACTATGACATCTACGATCGGGAACTTCTTGCAGTTATCCTTGCCCTCTCTGAATGGTGCCACCATCTACAAGGTGCCAACCACCCCACTACTATTATCACTGACCACAAAAACCTCTCCTACCTACGCAACCCATGTAAACTCTCCTGACGACAAGCTCGATGGGCCCTCTTCCTTCAGGACTTCGACATCGTCTGGAAGGTAACTCCTGGTACCAAGATGGGACCTGCAGACGCCCTCTCCCAACGAAATCACATAGACATCTCCCTCAACAATATCAACTCCCCCATCATACCGGAACCCCTCATGATCAACGCACTTGATCTTACACTCACCGACCTCATCAAGTCATTCACACCATCCGACCCACTAGTCGTCCGTGCTTTGGAGGCAATCTCCTCAACATCCCCCCTATTCCCCTGATCACTCACCTCTGACTGGACCTTCAAAAATGGCCACCTATTCTTCCGCCAATGAATGTATGTCCCACCATCGGCTAGAACCCCCTTGCTGCATACCATCCACTCCTCCCCACTCACTGGCCACATGGGCATCTTTTGCACCAAATCCATCCTGGAACGAGACTTCTGGTGGCCAGGTTTTGCCACCTTCATTAAACACTTCATCATGGGATGCCCTACCTGCCAGCAAAGCAAGGTCAACACACACCCCTCACACCCCCCCCTCCTACCCATCGCCTTAACCTTCCATCTACCCTTTCGCCAACTCTCTGTCAACCTCATCACCGACCTCCCTCCTTCTGAGTCCTTTGACTCTATCATGGTCGTGGTCGACCATGGCCTTACTAAGGGGGTAATACTCCTCCCCTGCTCAAAAACCATTGATGCCGCTGGGGTAGCTCTCCTTTTTTTCCACAACATCTTTAAACGATTCGGCCTTCACAACTCAATCATCTCTGATCGAGGCTCCCAGTTCGCCTCTGCCTTCACTCTGGAACTCGCACGCCTACTCAAGTACGACATTTGCTTATCCTCGGCATACCACCCCCAGACAGATGGACAAACCGAATGCACCAATCAGGAACTCAAGGTCTACCTACGTATCTTTTGCGCCAACAACCCCCACTCCTGGTCTAACGCCCTATCATCCACAGAATTTCATCACAACTCCGCCCCCCACTCCTCCACCAAGAAATCCCCATTCTTCTTACTCTACGGCTATGAACCTAGAACCTTCCCCCCACTCAGGAAAACCTTCATCCCTGCCTTAGAGGATCACCTAACAACATTGGATGAAAATAGAAAGGAAGCTCTCGCCGCACACAAATCTGCCCGAAAGATCATCTCCTCCCAATCTTTCCGCAGCTTCTCCCTGTGGAAAGTTGGAGATCAGATCTGGCTAGAAGCGACTAATCTCCGCCTCAAACTCCCAACACAGAAATTAGCTCCCAAACGTTACGGCCCATTTGAAATCACCCAGGTTCTATCACCGGTCTCTTACAAACTCCATTTACTGCCCTCCTGGTGCATCCACAACACCTTCCATGCAGTCCTGCTATCTCCCTACCGAACCACACAAGCCTTTGGCACCCCCTTCCTAAAACCTCCGCCAGACATTATTAACCTGGAAGAGGAATATGAGGTTGAGGTAATCTGCAGTCACAAAGGCCCACAGTCAAGAAGATGATTCCTAACCTCGTGGAAAGGTTACCCATGGTCTGAGGACACTTGGGAACCAGAATCAAACCTTCTTCACACCGCTGACATCCTCAGAGCCTATAAGCGCCTCCACTCCCTCTAAGAAATCTAGGTATTGTTTACTAGAAGTTGGTCTCTTCATGAGTATCGCCTAGCTTAACACTCTACCTACCCTTCAACCCACTCCCCCACCAATCATGTCCCAACCCATCTCACGAAATCCTTCTTCCCTCTCATCCTCTTCGTCATTGTCCTCGCGATTGATCCTCCGGTCCCAATGAGCCTTCCCCTCATACCTACCTGAGTGAGAAAGACTCTTCCTGTTTTCCACCATACTAGAAACCCCTGCCCTTTCCATGGCCATTGAAGCACACCCCAGCTTCCCCACTGACGAAGTAACCCATTCCCTTATCCGCACCTACCACACCATAGCCTTGGCCCAACGCCTCTCCGAGACATTAACTCCGCCTGACCCCACCTTATGCTTCACAATGAACGAAGCCTCTCGTCACTGCCTTACCGCCCTATCTCTTCACGGATTCTCTACCTACATAGAAGAAATCCCCCACACCCTTATCTTCCCCATGGTCTGTTGAATTTTATCCTCCCTCTCCCACGCCCAATGCGACCTATACGTACAACAAGTAGAAAATTTTCTTCTCTCCCAACCTCGCCCCCTTCCTCTCCCCATTCCCCCCCCTCACTCCAGACCTCTCGCTGAACAACTCACCGACTTCCCCTACCACTCCACTCCTGCTTGGAAGCCCAGCCCAGATTTCTCCTCTGTCATTCCCATCCCTATCCCTGAGGAACTCCCCCTCATGGAATACCACACTCCTATCACCATCACTGTCGAAGACGAATCACCTATACCCCCCACCTTTCCTATTTGCACAGAACCACGTGAGATTCGCCTTCCCAATGGGAACACCATTCTCTCCTCCCCAGTTCGGGTTATCCCATGGCCAGATATCATCAGTCCCACCCCAGCCACTCTGTCCTCCATCTGTTTTCAGTGTAACCTATGAGGTCACTATCTTCAGGACTGCCCCCATTACCGCTGTGGACACTGCCACCTTTACACCCCTGGCCATCTCACAGTTCAGTGTGCACTTTTCCAGTGTAGCTACTGTAACAACTGGGGCCACATGGAATGCTTTTGCCCCCACAGGAATTGTGGAGTTTGCCACAAACCTGGGCACGTCATTGGTAACTGTCCATTCGAGGTGCTATCCCCCTCTCAACAGAATTCCATCTTTGGAGTTGGTTCCCCCACCTGAAGAGTTTTTTCATAGGAACGGCTGGTTGCTCGAGCCTGGGGCTCGATTATACGAAGGGGGTAATGTTACGATTTTCTTTCCCTATCATCGTTTCCTTCTGCTTGTACATTTCTCCTCTCTAGTCTCTTACCGAGGACATCATATCTCTCGGGCACAAGAGGTATACCTCTTCATTGGGGGACCTTCTACATTATCTCTAGCCTGCTTTCCATAGAACCTAGCCACTCTGCTTCCTCTTGGACCTTCCCCTCCTAACTAAGTTCTCTCATACTTAGTCGTATCTCCTACGTTCACTTAGTCATACTCAGTCCATGCATGGGAAGTCTCTCCAGTATTTAGTTCTTCACCACTCCTATACCCCGGTTCCTTATTCTTGAATTGCACAATATTAGCGTACATTCTGGAGTCATCCCTCTGTCCTCGCTCCTTAGTAACCTTAGCAACTCTAAGGTTAGTCCCTAGCACTCGAGATCTCTATCAGAAGTCGGTCTCTTTGTGAGTATCACCTGTAGATGATCCTCGTCGTCCTCGAGCCCTCCTTGCTACGCTATGCATAACACTCTACAAGCCTCCTTTTAAGCCATCCCCAGAGATGCTCTATAGGGTTTAGGTCAGGAGACTGTGCAGGCCAACCCATAGTATCAAATTCCTGCTCCTCTAGCCACTCCTTGACCTTCTTGCAGGTGTGCTTGGAATCATTGTCTTCCTGAAAGATGGTGTCAGGGGGATTGAAACTATAATACTCCAGTGTTTGCTTGAGCTCATCCTTCAAAATCTGAAGGTAAAAATCCCCATCCATCCTACCATCAATCTTGGAAGCAAATCCAACTCCCTCCCAAGTCATACAGCCCCATATCATCAGAGATCCTCCTTCAAACTTGAGGGTTCCATCCACCAGCCTATCACTAAGCCCCTCATCTGACCATTTCCAAGCCCATTTATGTCCATCTGACCCTAGGTGATTGATTTTGGTCTCATCAGACCATATTACCTTCTTCCAATCCTCCACAGTCCAATCCTTGTGGGCATAAGCAAAATCCAAATGAGCCTTGTGATGCCTAGTGTTACGACTTAACCACCGGGGCAAGGAGGAACAAGGGTTGTCTGGGCTGAGCATGCTGGGGGAACGCGACAGAACTATCCCAGCGAGTTCTACTACTGCAAGGGGTGCTTACAGCTTTCAAAGGCGAGCAGCAGAGAGGTCAGACCTCAAGGTGGCCCCAAGGGGCAAGGGCAAGGGGGAACGACCAGACGGGAGGTGGTTATGATATCGAAGTTAATGGTCAAGTTAGAGATACAAGATAGTCCTACTATGCTTATATACTAATGTAGACAAGGCATGGACCATCGGGGTATGGTATGAGTCATGGCTACTATGGTAAGGAGTCCATGAGGTTGTGAGAGAGATCTAAGTATAAAGACAAAGGGATATGTTGATAAGCAGGTGTCCCATGAGGCACATAAGATGGCCAATAGGCTGGGGGAACATGAGGGGACACGTAGTGGATGCGTAGGCCAAGATAGGGGCACGAGGTACTGCCAAGGTGGAGGATAAGGATACGCATGGGAGGGACACATAAGCTAGGACAATAAGGGGGTCCACGGGGTTGCCAGGACATGGGACAGTAGGAGGACCAGGGGCATGGCAAGTACCAGTCAATAGTGAGATGCGGGTTAGGCATAAGCATCACGTGAAGGGATGTGTGGTCACATGGAAGTCACGGGGACGGTGGAGGTCACAAGGATGTGGAGGGGGTGAGGGATCCTAGATAGGAGGTGAGGTACCGGAGGTAGCCGGGGCTGAGGTTAGCTAAGGGTTAGCTAAGGGTGGCCAAGTAGCAGATGGCTGGCAGTGACATGGGCGTGCTCAGAGGTAGCTGAGGACTAGGACTGGGGGAAAGGGATACCACTGCAGTGGCTAAGAAGAGAGGGGTACTCTCCTGCAGGGTTGATGAGGGCGCATGGACGAGGGACGAGGACACATGACGAGGAAAAAGGTTAGAGGCATTCATGAGTTATAACACCTAGCAGAGAGAATTGGGCATTTGAACTTGATCACAGCCTTCATACCAGATTTCTTCAAGTGAAGACAAATTGTACTGGCAGATAGAGGCTCATTGATGATGTTGGATAGAGCTTTGGTCACATGGACAGCATTTTCAGCTCTGCCAGAGGTGATAAGGTGCTGGGCATGACAAATATTGGTAGGGGAAAGCTTGGAATGATGACCTCCAATAGCTTTGGAAAGGGCAGAATGCTTCTTGGAGCAAAGTTTGGATATAGCAGAAGGGCTGACACCAGTTTGCTTGGCAATGGCTTCATCAGAGTGGCCAGCATCAAGCAAAGAAAGGATGGTGTTTTGCTGAGTGAGAAAGAGAGACTTAACCATGATAGAAGTTGAGAATCAAGAAGTGTGTGAACTTTTTTGAACTCAGATATACTATTTACATGTATATCCTTGTTTGTATTAACAAACAATAACAAATAATCAATAATTTGACTGAGATCCTAGTTATCATTTCAAAAGCTCAAAAATCCTTTCCATGACATGGCTGTTTTAAAATGGTTGTATCTCAATGGCATGTGAACAAACTCACATGACCCAGGGAGCATATTTGTAGCCAAGAGTGAGTACTATTTATAACTCCACCAAAGCTAAGCGAAATTCCCATAGTGACTGGTGGTGCACTTCACACACCACAGTCTAGGTTAGTATGGAAAGAGTTTTTAAGGTCACTGTATGTCTCATATTTCCTTTCTCACCTTCCCTCTTTGATCTGACAAACACTGCCTTCTGGCAATGCTCTCTCTGCATTGCTCCTTTGATCCTACACATCTTGAAACATGATATTGACCATTTGGTGTGTGATACTATCAGAGATCAGACTTTGTTACAGGCAAGCTGGTAATGTTTGTTGGTGCATACAAGATAGGGACTGGAGGAAGCTTGGACCATCAGCAGGGTATGAAGGCAAAAAAGGTTTGTACTGTTTCAATCTTTACACCAATTCCAAAAGACAATGTTATACAGTGACTCCAAAAACTAAAAAGGTTTGTACTGTTTCAATCTTCACACCAATTCCAAAAGACAATGTTATACAGTGACTCCAAAAACTATTCCAATAACTAACCCCAAACCAGGGCACAAAGCGCCCCACAATCACCCGTGGGAATCACACCTCGCTTTGGTGAGACCAAACAAAGTATAAACCCTTGGCTACAAATCGGTCCCTGGGTCATGTGATTTGGCTTAGGGGCTATGGAGATATGCCTATTGTAAATCAGGAGCACCATTGGAACAGTTTTTGGACTTTTGATATACATAAGATATAGGATCTCAACATTGTAAGAGGTTATTTGCTGGTGTTTGGTGCTACAAACAAAGATATACATGTAAACATGTCATCTGAGTTTTAAAACATTCACACACCTCTTGACTCTTTACCACTATCATTATGTGATCTCTCTTTACTATCCAGAAGAATACCATTCTCTCTCAGCTTGATTCTGGTCATTCAATTCACTCCATTGCATCTATCACTGGTCTGGGCCTTGCTACCATCTCAAGACTTCATTCCAAGGAGTGTTCTGACCTCCAAAAGTCTGTTGGAGGTCATCCACCCAACCTTTCTCCTACCAATATTCGCCATACTATCCATCTCATCTCTACTCACAAGGCAGAGAATGTTGTCCAGGTGACCAAAGCACTCTCCAATGTCATTAACCAGCTTCTCCATCCTAACACCATTTATCACCACTTGAAGAAATCTGGGATGAAGGCTGTAGTCAAGTCCAAACATCCCCTACTCTCTGTTACGCATAGCGTACAAAAAGAGGCTAGAGAGTGACTCAGGTCATCTGCAGGCAATACTCACTAAGAGACTGATGTCTGGCAGAGACTTGGACAATGGAATTGACCTTAGAGTCGCTAAGGTCACTGAGGATTGTCAAGCACAGAGGTGACTCAAGAGATTACACTAATATTGCGCAGATCAAGAATGGGGAGTGGAGATACAGGAGTAGTGAGAATGATATATGAGAGAGAGAAGGAGACTTCCCATGCATGGACCAGGTAAAGCTAGGATACGACTAAGTATGAGAGAACTTAGCTAGGAGAGGATAGTCCAGGGTAATGGCTAAGCGACAAAGTCCTAAGGAAAGCAGACTAAGGATAGCATAAAGGGTCCTCCAATGAAGAGGTATACCTCCTGTGCCCAAGAGACACGATGTCTTCGGTAAGAGATCAAGGAGGAGAAATGTACTAACAGGAGGAAACGATGATGAGGAAAGAAAATTGTAACATTACCCCCTTTGTATAATCGAGCCCCAGGCTCGATCAACCAACCATTCCTATGAAGCGCTTCCTCGGGTGGAGGATCTGATCCCAAAGATAGCTCCCTGCTGGGAGGGGGATAGCACCTCGAACAGACAGTTAGCGACGATGTGCCCAGGTTCGTAGCAAATTCCACAATTCCTGTGGAGGCAAAAGCGCTCCATGTGGCCCCAGTTGTTATAGTAGCCACATTGGAAAAGTGAACACTGAACCGTGAGTGGGTTCGGGGGTCGGGGAGGAGGAGTAA
>JBBPLO010000476.1:0-19216 GCA_038089835.1 Retiboletus flavoniger
AGACTCGACAGTGAACTCGCAGGATATACAAGATTTAGTCATAACAATGATACATAACAACAATGCGCCACAATGTGGCGCAACGAGGGAGCCGTGACTCACAAGTGTGCAATCACCGCATCTAACATATATTGTGATGAGCAAGCCTGCGATGCCAGAGGGAGATGTCAAGCGGAATGGTAGTTGCTGGGTTGGCATACTCAGTTATGGGCTCAGTTACACCATCGAGGAATGCAGCATTGTGCTCGTTGATGGTTGCAATGAAAAGTGGGGGTCCACCTGAACGAGAGAAGGAAAGGTGTGTTGCATTGATATTGACAACAAACGATGAGTGATGAGTTAGGTAAAGAACAGCATATTAGATGCAGTGACCCAACACTTGTGAGTCACGAACAGATGAGTCACGCCTCTCCCACTGCACCACAATTGTGGCACACTGTTGTTATGTATTGTTGTTATGACTGCGTTGTGTATAATCCTGCAAGTCCGCTGTCTTTCTCTTTAGTTTCTGACAGTGGACTCCAACTGGACAATCCAGCTGTTTGACAGGTTATGAGCCCTGCATGCTAGATACACACCCCACTTGTCTATTCCTCACGCCCTATGTGACTTATTTTCACCACTTCCAACTCCACTACATCCATGTCTGAATCACTGTCTATGATGGCCTCTGAACACCATCACCACCACATTTGGCCCCTGACTGGCGACAACTACAGTTTGCGGTCTGGGGATCCCTCTGACCCTTTCTCACCACTCCAACTTGATGCTGACACCGATTGGAATGCAGACACAGGTGCCACCTCTCATATGACCCCTCATCGTCATTGGCTGTGGAACTACACAGCTAAATGTGTCCTGATCAAACTCGCAGACAATACTATTGTCTATTCCACAGGGATCGGATCAGTAGTTTTCCACCCAAATCTCAATGGAAAGAGAGAGAGAGCAGTTGAGTTCAGCAATGTCCTGCATGTACCCGAACTCCGCAACAACCTCCTCGCTGTTCTTTACCTAACTCGTCACTCGTCGTTCACTGTCAATATCAATGCAACACACCTTTCCTTCTCTCATTTGGATGGACCCCCACTTTTCATTGCAACCATGAACGAGCACAATGCTGCATTTCTCAATGGTATGACTGAGCCCATAACTGAGTATGCCAATCCAGCAACTACCATTCCGCTTGACATCTCCCTCTGGCATCACAGGCTTGCTCATCACAATATATCCGATGTTAACACACTAATTCAGTGCAACCTGGTCACTGGAATGCGACTGGACAGCAAGACAGCACCAGATCCAATCTGTGAGCCTTGCATAGCAGGCAAGATGCATGCAAATCCTTTTCCTAGCAGCTCCTGGCGCGCTTCTCACCCTCTGGAACTTGTCCACTCAGATGTCCATGAGATCCTCCATCGTTCATTCTCTGGATTCCGCTACTGGGTCACGTTCATTAACAATTACTTGCGATATCGCTTTGTGCTGCCAATTTGTGCCAAATCGGACATTTTCAGTGCATTTAAGCAGTTCAAGGCATTTGCAGAAAATCAGACGGAGTGCAGGATCAAAACCTTGCGAGACGACAAGGGAGGAGAGTACATGAGTCATGCCATGCTCGAGTTCACCAATTCCTGCAAAATGGAGTTGCAGAGCATGCAAACCGTGTCCTCTCTGAGCACATCACGGCCATGTTGCAGGAATCAGGTCTTCAAAGGCATTCTGGAATGAGGCCCTTGCTGCACTTGTCCATGTCTGGAATCATTCCCCCACATCCGCCCTCGATGATGCAACACCTTATGAGCTCTGCAATGGCTGCAAACTTGATGTCTCATATCTCAGAGTGTTGGGGTGCACCGCATATGTGCATATGCAGAAGGACAAGCGTCCTGCGCTTCACCCACACTATGAGAAGTGCATATTTATTGGTTACCCAGATGGATACAAGGGCTGGAAGTTCTACAATCCTACCACTAAGCACACATTCATCTCTGAACATGCTGACTTCGATGAATGCCAACCCATCATTACTCCAGTATTACCACAAGCGAACCAGCCTCCCTTTGCCCCTGCAGATACCCCATATGTCCCCCCCAACTTGCCAGATGAATTGGATGCTGAAGAACCACCAGTACTGACTTCAGAGCTGCTGCCTCCTCAGGGGGAGCCTGAAGCGGAGGATGCAGAGGAACCAGCACCTCTTCCACCACCAGCTACTCCACCACCAGCAGCACCACCCAGATCTTCTAGCCCAGTTGGCATTGGTGCACGCATGCCTGCCAGGAATCGCCAACCTCCTCGTGAGTGGTGGAAGCTGAGTCTAGCACAGATTGCTGGTAGTGATCAGGACAATTCTCAGGATAATGAAGAGGAGGATGTGGATGCCGTGTGGTGTTTTGGAGTCAAGTTGCCGCATCCGAGGACTTTTGCAGATGCAATATCCACGGAAGACGCTACCGAATGGAGAACACCTGC
Organism: Retiboletus flavoniger; assembly: GCA_038089835.1. NCBI lineage: Eukaryota > Fungi > Basidiomycota > Agaricomycetes > Boletales > Boletaceae > Retiboletus > Retiboletus flavoniger. The sequence goes on from JBBPLO010000476.1 coordinate 2,476, forward strand.
TTTGACTGAATTAAAGGCTCACAAGATGAATGGCACCTGGATTCTGGTGCCCCGACTAAAGAATCAACCTGTAATTGGTTCTAGATGGGTATTTACATGCAAATATCGTGCTGATGGCTCATTCGAGCATTATAAGGGCCGCTTGGTCGCTCAGGGCTTCTTCCAACGCCCAGGCTTTGAATACCTTGAGATCTTTGCTCCCACTGTGCATCTCCCAACTCTGCGTATCATTCTTGCCTTGGCTGCACTCCATGACCTCCATTTATGGTCAGTTGATGTTTCCAATGCCTATCTAAATGGTGACATGGACTGCAATGTCTACATGGAGCAGCCTGAAGGTTTTGCTTAGGGAAACCCAAAGGACACAGTATGTTTGCTGAAGAAGTTACTTTATGGCACTAAACAGGGTGGAAATCGCTGGAATCGCAAGATGCGCACCACTCTTGAATCTATGAGCTTCAAACAGACCTATTCGGATGCTGCTGTGTATATCTTTGTTCAGGGGGAGGTTCGCATTATTCTGCCTGTCTTCGTCGATGATATGACCTTTGCATCCAAGTCTCTGCCTGCAATTAAGCAGGCAATTACAGACCTCAGCAGTTACTTCAAACTACATCACCTTGGACCCACTGCTGAACTCCTGGGCATCAAAATCGATCACAATTGATCCAAGCGCTCCCTGACCATCTCACAGCCACAATACTGTGCCGAGATGCTTCCATGCTATGGAATGGCCAATTCCAAGCCAGTCTCCACACCCATGACTCCTGGACTTTGTCTATCCCGGGACCAGAGCTCCAAGACTGCGGAGGAGCATGCTTTTATGTGCACTGTTGACTATGGCGGAGCCATTGGGTCACTGCAGTATCTTTCTTGCACTACCTGGCCTGACATCGCATATACAGTTGGTCAGCTCACTTCATTTACCTCTGAGCCTGGTGTCACCCATTGGCATGCAATCAAGCACCTGATGCGCTCCATTAAAGGGACAATGAACTATGCGATCACCTATGCACCAGATCCCTCTTAGTCCTAGCCCTTCACAACATACTCTGATGCAAACCATGGCAGTTGCAAGGACACTGGACGGTCCACTGGTGCTTATGTGGTAAAGATTGGTACTGGAGTGGTTTCCTGAATGTCCAAGCACCAGTCTATTGTTGCTCTCTCCATGACAGAAGCTGAGTACATGGCTGCATGTGAGGCAGGCAAGGAGATTGTCTGGATGTGGAAGATGCTCCAGGAACTAGGGTTCCCCATGACTGTGTCTTCCATGCTCTTGATGGACAAAACCAGTCTGCCATCCAGATAGCCAAACATCCTGAACACCATGGTCGGATGAAGCAACTCAACCTGTCCTGGTTCTGGCTTCGTGATGTGGTTGATCAAGGCACCATTTCATCCACTTATGTTCCTACTGGCGAGATGCCTGCAGATTTACTGACCAAGGCCCTCCCATGGCTGAAAGTAGAGCAATTCTGTGCTTTTATGGAACTGGGTGCATTCAGGGAGAGCTAGCACTGTGGAGAGATGTGTCATCAGGGGGGAGTGTTAGATTCAGTGACTCAACACTTGTAAGTCACGGATAGATGAGTCATGTCTCTTCCACTGCGCCACAATTGTGGTACACTGTTGTTATATATGGTTGTTATGGCTGCGTTGTGCATAATCCTACAAGTCCACTGTCTTTCTCCTTAGTTTCTGACAGTGGACTCCAGGTATGTCATTGTATGTCGACTACACAACATAGTTTCTGATAGTGGACTCCAGCTGGCCCATCCATCTGTTTAACATCCACTGTCTTCCTCCTTAGTTTCTGACAGTGGACTTCAGCTGTCCGATCCAGCTGTTTAACAGATTCTTCGGTTGGGGCACCAGAATCCAGGTGCCATTTGTCTTATTGGCCTCTAATTCAGTCAAAGCAGCTTTTCTCCATTCAGCAGCATCTTCCGTGTGTATTGCATCTGCAAAAGTTCTCGGATGTGGCAACTTGGCTCCAAAACAGCGCATAGCATTCACATCCTCTTCTTCATCGTCCTCAGAATCGTCCTGGTCACCACCAGCAATCTGCACTGGACTCAGCCTCCACCACTCATGAGGTGGTTGGCAGTTCCTTGCAGGCATGCATGCTCCAATGCCAACTGGGCCAGGAGGTCTGGGTGGTGCTGGTGGTGGAGTAGCTGGTGGTGGAAGAGGTGCTGGTTCCTTTGCATCCTCATCTTCAGCCCTTCCCTGAGGAGGCAGCAGCTCTGGAATATGTACTGGTGGATCTTCGGCATCCAATTCATCTGGCAAGTCGGGGGGACATATGGGGTACCCGCAGGGGCAGATGGAGGCTGGCTGGCTAGACAGCTGGATGGGCCAGCTGGAGTCCACTGTCAGAAACTAAGAAGAAAGACAGTGGACTTGCAGGATTATATACAATGCCATCATAACAATAATACATAACAACAGTGCAACACAATTGTGGCACAGTGGAAGAGGTGTGACTCATCTATCCGTGACTCACAAGTCTTGAGTCAGTGCATCTAACACTCCCCCCTGATCGCGCATCTCTCCACAGCACTAGCTCCGCATCCAATCCCATAGAAGCACGGAATTGCTCTACTTTCAGCCGTGGCAGGGCCTTGGTCAGTAAATCTGCAGGCATCACCAGTAGGATCATAAGTGGATGAAATGGTGACTTGATCAACCACATCACGTAGCCAGAACCAGGACAGGTTGAGTTGCTTCATCCGACCATGGTGTCCAGGATGTTTGGCTATCTGGATGGCAGACTGGTTGTCCATCAAGAGCATGGAAGACATAGTCATGGGGAACCCTAGTTCCTGGAGCATCTTTTGCATCCACACAATCTCCTTGCCTGCCTCACATGCAGCCATGTACTTGGCTTCTGTCATGGAGAGAGCAACAATAGACTGGCACTTGGACATCCAGGAAACCACTCCAGTACCGATCTTCACCACACAAGCACCAGTGGGCCATCCAGTGTCCTTGCAACTGCCATGGTTTGCATCGGAGTAGGTTGTGAAAGGCTGGGACTGAGAGAGATCTGGTGCATAGGTGATTGCATAGTTCATCATCCCTTTAATATAGCGCATTAGGTGCTTGATTGCATGCCAATGGGTGACACCAGGCTCAGAGGTAAATGAAGCAAGCTGACCAACTGTATATGTAATGTCAGGCTGGGTGGTGCAAGAAAGATATTGCAGTGACCCAATGGCTCCGCCATAGTCAACTGTGCGCATAAAAGCATGCTCCTCTGCAGTCTTGGGGCTCTGGTCCCAGAATAGACACAGTCTGGGAGTCATGGGTGTGGAAACTGGTTTGGAATCAGCCATTCCATAGCATGCAAGCATCTTGGCGCAGTATTGCAGCTGTGAAATGGTTAGGGTATGCTTGGATCGATTGCGATCCATTTTGATACCCAGGAGTTTAGTGGTGGGTCCAAGATCACATAGTTTGAAGTATCTGCTGAGATCTGTAATTGCCTGCTTCATTGCAGGCAGAGTCTTGGATGCAAAGGTCATATCATCGATGAAAACAGGCAGAATAATGCAGACCTCCCCCTGGATGAAGATATACACAGCAGCATCCGAATAGGTCTGTTTGAAGCTCATAGACTCCAGAGTGGTGCAGATCTTGCGATTCCAGTGATTTCCACCCTGTTTAGTGCCATAAAGCAACTTCTTCAGCAAACATACTATGTCCTTCGGATTTCCCTGAGCAAAACCTTTAGGCTGCTCCATGTAGACATTGCAGTCCATGTCACCATTTAGATAGGCATTGGAGATATCAACTGACCATCAATGGAGGTTATGGAGCACATCCAAGGCAAGAATGATAGGCAGAGTTGGCAAACACACAGTGGAAGCAAAGACCTCAAGGTATTCGAAACCTGGGCATTGGGAGAAGCCCTGAGCAATCAAGCGGCCCCAACCAAGCGGCCCTCATAACGCTCAAATAAGCCATCAGCATAATATTTGTATGTAAATACCCATCTAGAACCAATTACAGGTCAATTCTTTGGTCAGGGCACCAGAATCCAGGTGCCATTCATCTTGTGTGCCTGTAATTCAGTCAAAGCAGCTGTTCTCCATTCAACAGCATCTTTCATGCATATTGCATCTGCAAAAGTCCACGGATGTGGCAATTTGACTCCAAAACAGTGCATGGCATCCGCATCCACCTCTTCATTATCCTCAGAATCGTCCTGGTCACCACCAGCAATCTGCGCTGGACTCAGCTTCCACCACTCACAAGAAGGTTGGCGGTTCCTTGCAGGCATGCATGCACCAATGCCAACTGGGCTAGGAGGTCTGGGTGGTGCTGGTGGTGGTGGAGTAGCTGGTGGTGGAAGAGATGATGGTTCCTCTGCATCCTTAGCTTCAGGCTCCTCCTGAGAAGGCAGCAGCTTTGGAGTAGGTTCAGCATCCAATTTGTCTGGCAAGTCAGGGGGGACATATGGGGTACCCACAGGGGCCGATGGAGGCTGGTTGACTTGTGGTAGTACTGGAGCAATGATGGGTTGGCATTCATCGAAATCAGCATGTTTGGAGATGAATGTGCACTTAGTGGTAGGGTTGTAGAACTTCCAGCCTTTGTATCCATCTGGATAGCCACTAAATATGCACTTCTCATAGTGTGGGTGAAGCGCAGGGCGCTTGTTCTTCTGCACATGCACATATGTGGTGCATCCTCACACTCTGAGATGTGAGACATTGGATTTGTGGCCATTCCAGAGCTTGTAAGGTGTTGCATCATCAAGGGCAGATGTGGGGCAACAATTCCAGACATGGACAAGCGCAGCAAGGGCCTTATCCCAGAATGCCTTGGCAAGACCCAATTCCTGCAACATGGCCGTGATGTGCTCAGAGAGGACATGGTTTGCATGCTCTGTGACTACATTTTGCTGTGGATGGGCTTGGACTGTGTGCTGGCACCGGATACCACAGGAATTTGTGAACTTGAGCATGGTGTGACTCATGTACTCTCCTCCCTTGTCATCTCGCAAGGTTTTGATCCTCTGCTCAGTCTGATTCTCTGCAAATACCTTGAACTGCTTAAATGCACTGAAAATGTCTCATTTGGTACAAATTGGCAGCACAAAGCAATATCATGAGTAATCGTCAATGAATGTGACCCAGTAATGGAATGAGTGATGGGGGATCTCATGGACATCTGAGTGGACAAGTTCCAGAGGGTGAGAAGCATGCCAGGAGCTTCTTATGTCAGACTAGAACTGACAGGGTCTTGAGTGAGTAACTGCCTTGACGAAGGATGAACAAGGTGGACTTAGGGATGTACACTGATAGAGGACTTTGGATACGACGAGGTATAGGTCCAATGCCTAGTACTGGAGGCAAGAGTTACTCATTGGGGAATCCCACAGAGTCATAGGGAGCCCAAGAGTTTACCTTGACTCAGAAACAAGGTCAGACAAGGGGACGACCCTTAGCCTTAGTATGTTGATATGGACACTGATGAGAGGGGCAAGGAGGAGGCCAAGTAACTCATAGTATTCGAGAAGACTAAGCTTAGGGAAATACATGCGGAGAAGTCAGGGTTTAAATAGTACTGCCAAGAGGGTTGTGTAATGGAATGTATCAGCATCTGAGATAAGGAATGAGTCAGCTGATAAGGGACTGAGTCACAATGAGTCATAGCTATTAATATAATGGTTCCGAGGAAGGCCGGTCATTGGTGAAAGGCGGAAGGAACTGGGAAAGCAGTACATGAGATAGTAATGGTGTACCTGATGTCCGAAGGCAGTGAGGACGAAAGAAGACATAGCTAAGTGAAAAGGAAAAAGAGATACATATCCACAGTCGTAACATTACCCCCATACTAGGCAGGGAGTCTCCGACAACCCTTACTCTAAAGGTTGATATAACCCATCCTGAGGGACCTGGTCATGTTAGCATAAGCTTCTTCATTGAAGATGTCATTGATGTCATCATCACTGTAGTTTGTAGCCTCGACTGGGGAGGGGTTTCGTTGTGGGTGACGATTTGTGCAGTGCCTGGAAGGAGGAACAGGTCACAGAGGTGTTGGTTGTGAGTGGCGATTTTGATGGTGGACGGAAGATTGGGAATTACGAGAGGACCTGGAAGACAATGAGATAATGGGGGAAGTGGGGGGTCGTCTGAGGGGACATTGGGATTGGGGGTGGCTCGGCATGAAGTTGAGACAGAGTGGGCATTGGTAGACTTGACATTCGGTCTGAAAGTGACCGAGTTGATGGCAATGGTAGCATGCTTTCTGATAGCAGGGGTGCAAAGGATCAAGGGGAGTATAGCCTTCGTTGCCAGTCCATGCTGCTTCCACTCGGGCTAAGAAGTCTAGTTCGGCCGAGTTGAGGGGGGATGCAAGGGAGGAGGAAGTGGTTGGGGCCGTCTGGGCCCTAGCAGTTTGTCTGGCTGCGAACTCTCTCTGGTAGCAGTTGAGATCCTGGAAGAACTCCAGCGCTCCAAGTTGGTAGCCTAGGTGAAGTATGATGGCTCTAGCCTCTCTATGGATGGTGGATACTATAGATCCAAGGTAGGTGAGGTCCACGTTGGAGGGTCGAGGTGGGATTAGGCCAAGGCGGGTGATCTGGAGGTAGAGCTTGGATATAAGCTCTATTGGGGAGGTGTCTTCGACAAATGACTGGAGAGGGATCATAATACATGAGTCCATGAGGGCAGAGGTGAGTTCCTGCATATTGTCGTGGAAAGGATAGTCTTCGTGCATTCGATGTGCATAGAGGGGGATGTCAATGCTAAGGATAGGGGTGGGGATGATGGTGGTGAGGGAGACCAGAGGGAGTTTGGGTGAGGGGGTTTGGTTGCCCCAACAAGGGGCGGATGGAGAATTAGGGTTTCCCCATCCTGGGAAGGGGATACGAGATTCAGAGGATAAGGGGTCATAGACTGTGGACACATGAGAAGCTATAGTAGGAAAGTTTATGGGTAAATCTTCAACAAACACGACATTGTCAGTGAGGGGAGAGGAGATAGGGGGAGAAGAACATAGCGACGATACAGTAGAGATGGAGAGGGAAACAGGGGAGACAGTGATGGTGTTCATGACGGTTTTTTCTTTTCTTTTTGTGTGGTAACTACAAGTGAGAAATGGAGGAGGGGAGAACTAAGTGGGGAAGGCGTGGTGGTTTGCCTTCTTGTATGCAGATAGGATGGTCCATGTATGTTTGAGTTCCTTTTCAGGAAGCCAGGAGTCATCATCGGCAGAATATCCTTTCCACCTGACCAGATAGTGGCACTTATCTGAAGCACCTTTGTGACATGATTCTTTCTATTTTGTATTCCGCTTGTCCACCGACAAGATCTGGCAGGTTCTTTTTGAAATGGGGGCCATAAATAGTGTTTTGCTGATAGGGTGATAAGAGGGACATGTGGAAGACCAGGTGGATCTTCCATGTCTTTGGCAGTATTAGTTGATAAGTGACTGTGAAGAGAATGTCCGAGATAACGAAAGGTCCTTCTCTTTTGGGGGAGAATTTGGGGTTAGCAAGTTCTCGGCAGAGGTTATGAGCTTCTAGCCAGACCTGGTCACCCTTCTGGAAAGGAGTGAAGGGGCGACGGGATCTCACTGCCATCATTTGGCGAGCGAGTTCGTGTGAAGCTAATGCTTCATTGCAAGCTGAGGAGAGTTGTTGAAGTCAAAGTTCAATAGCAGGGACGTTTGACATGGGAACTACAGTGGGTAGAGGATTAGGTTCATAACCCATTAGGAGAAAGAAGGGGGATTGATTGGTTATGGAATGGGATCGGTGGTTATGGGTGAATTTAGCCTGTGGGATACGATCAGCCCATGAGGTGGGGGAATCTCCACAGAAGATGCAGAGATAGGTTTCTATTTCCTGGTTTACCTGTTCAGTTTCTCCATCGGTCTGTGGGTGGAATGCTGTGGAGAGTGCTAGTTTGTAATTGAGGATGCAGGCGAGTTCCTTGGAGAAGGCGGAGGCGAACTAGGGACCTTTGTCAGAGATGATTTTATCAGGGAGGCTGAAGCGAGAGTATACTTTGTGGGTGAAGAGGGTGGCCATGCTGGCAGCATCGATGGATTTTTTTGTGGGGCAGAGAATTACCCCCTTCGTAAGGCTGTGGTCAACCACGACCAGAAGACTATTGAATCCTCCCAAGAGGGGTAGATCTGTGATCAGATCACAGAAGATCTGTTGGAAGGGATGGGAGCAGGTGGAACGAATAGGGATGAGAGGTGGTGTCATCGGGTGAGTATTGGTTTTATTTTGTTGGCACATGGTGCAACCAGAGACATAGGAGCAGATGTAGGCAGCCATAGCAGGCCACCAGTACTGAGTGGAGATGAGTTGATGAGTTTTAAGAAAGCTGGGGTGGCCGGCAGAGAGATGATCGTGGTGTTTTGCCAGGATGGGCTGACAGGCAGCGGGTAGTGCATAGACTCGACCGTTGAATGTGAGGAGACCGTCGACAGTTTGCCATGGTGAGAGACGGGAGTGGAAAAAGGTAGGGAGCTTGCTGGAAATGGATTGGAGGGTGACGAGGGCAGTGGCGTCAGTCTGACAGCCGTCTTTGATTTGGTCTGCAAGGAAAGTGTCGATGGAGGAGATGAAGAGGTCCACAGGGAGGAGAGTGGAGTTGGTGTTGTCTGACTCATCTAAATCATAATCGGATTGCCTAGAGAGGGTGTCTGGACCGGCGAGCTGCACAGCGGGGGTGTAAGAGAACTTCAAGTTGAAGTTGGTGAGGTCGAGGAGCCATCAGGCTTGTTGATGGTTCAGGTCCTGGGGTTTGCAGAAGTAGGTGAGGTTCTTGTGGTCGGTGAAGACCTGGACAGGGAAAGGGGAGCTGCGGAGGTAGTGTTTCCATGCTTGGAGAGCATAAATAACTGCAAGGAGTTTGCGGCCGTGGATGTCATAGTTTCGTTCTGCAGGAAGGAATGACTGTGAAATGAATGAACAGGGTTTCCACTCCCTGTTCTTATCGAGCTGTTGGAGAATACCTCCAGTGGCGAACTTGGAGGTGTTGGTAGCGATGGTGAATTGGGCCGAGGTGTTGGAAAGTTGAAGGATGGGATGTTCAAGGAAATGTGTCTTAAGGTTTTTGAAGGTGGTTTGACAGTCCAGGGTCCAATTCCAGGGTTGTGCTTTCTTGGTGAGGTCAATGAGAGGTCATGCGATGGTGGAGTAGTTGGCAATGAATCACCTGTAGAAGTTAGCAAATCTGAGGAAAGATTGAACTTGTTTTACGGTGGTAGGAGAAGGCCATTTGGAAATGCCTTCGAGTTTTATGGGGTCCATAGCGACATGGCCCAGTCAGACAATCATTCCGAGGTATTCAATCTCCTTGGTGGCGAACTTGCACTTTTCGAGTTTCAGGTGGAGGTCTAACTCAGTCATGCATTGTAGGATGTGTTTGGTGTGCTCAGTGTGGAGTTGATCATCTGGGGAGAAAATAAGAAGACCATCCATGTAGATGACTAGCCATCCTTTGGTGATCATGTCATGGAAGGAATCATTCATGAATCTTTGGAATGTGGCAGGTGAATTGGTTAGTCCGAAGAATATTATGTTTGGTTGGAATAGGCTGCGGTGGGTGACGAAGGCAGCTTTCCATCGATCTTCTGGTTTGATTTGGACATTGTTGTACCCCCATTGTACGTCGAACTTGGTGAATCTTTTGGCATCTCGGAGTTTGTCAATTAGTTCCAAGATTAAGGATAGGGGGTAAGCATCCCAGACCGTGGCTTTGTTGAGTTTTCGGTAATCTTGACAGGGTCGGAGACCTCCATCCTTCTTGTGGACAAAGAAGGGAGAAGCTTGGGAAGAGTTAGATGGGGAGATCTTCCCAGCTGCTAGATTTTCATCAATGAATTTATCCGCAGCCTCTTTTTCCACAGAGGAGAGGGGGTATACTTTTCCGATGTTGGGGATGAAGTCAGGTTTTACCTTGATCTCGTGGTCATAGGTCAGGTCAGCGGGAGGTGGTCAGTGGCGTCTTTAGAGAATACTGACACAAATTGTTGATACTCAGAGGGGAGAATAGTCTTTGGTGTGTCGAGGGCCTTGGCCCTGGCGAGTTCAGTGGCTTGGGTAATCTTGGCAATCTGTGAGGCTCAGAGGAAGCAGGATCTGCACTGGACAATTCGGAAGACAGATCGATTGCAGATGGCAGTGTTCATGAAGACGTCTTTGGTGGTCCAGTCATTGTAGTTTCGAAGGTGGTCTTGAGAGATGGCCCGCACGGAGATGGAGTCAGATTCATGGATGGGGAAGGTGTAGACTTTGTTGTGTCGATCCTGGTCTAGTCGGATTCTCTCTTTGCAGAGTTTCAATTGATCTGTGGTTTCATTGAGAGAGAGGGTCCTTTTGGACCAGTTGATCTTAGGGTTGTTGGTGCAGAGCCACGGGAGTCCAAGAATGACATTATCTCGTCTGACGTGCATTATGTGGAGGAAGACTTGGTGGATGAGTCCGCTGACAATGATGAAGAGAGAAGAGGTGTGGGTGATCTTCCCTTTTTTGTTCAAGGATCCATCAGCATTTCATGCTAGGATCGGGGTGGAGAGTTTCATAGTGAGTAGCTTATGTTTTGCTACGAATTCTCTGTCGATGCAAGAGATGTTTGCTCTGCTGTCTACAAGGGCAGAGGTGTCGATGGTTTTCTTTGTATACAAGGGGCAGATGACTTGGACAGGAATTTGCATAGATTTGGTAGTTGTCTTTACAAGTACAGAGTTTATGAAGGAAGGTGCTAACGTCAAGATAGACCTCCTTGTCAAAAATCCTGGAGGAAGACTGCTTTTATGCATTCTTTATCATCGTTTTCCTCATCATCATCCTTGATCTCTTGGAGATGAGGGATTTCTTCTTCGGCTATTTCGGCAACCTTTTTGCTAGGTTGGTTTGAGGTACCTGTGGAACGCTGTTGGGGGAAGGCAGGACAGCGAGGGGAAGAGTGTCCCAGTTGTTGGCATTGGAAACAGAGTTTCTTTTCGATGCAGTGCTTTCTTTCTTCCAGAGTAAGCTTTCCAATAGTTTGGACAACGTCTACATCCATAGTGTTGGGGTCCTTTCAGGGGGTGAAGGATGAGGAAGGGGTGTTCTGGGAGGTAGGACAGTAAGTCCTCCTGGCAATTTCTTGAGTTTGTTCCCACATGGTCTGGAAGTGGGTGGCTTTTTTGTACCAATCTTCAACGGTAGTTGGTGGAGATTCCATGGAGTAGATTTTCATCATCAGGGGTTGTGGCAGTCCTGCAGAGAGGTAAGCGATGAGGACATTATCGTCTGAGATCTTGGAGACAATCACATTATTGTGGAAGTCAGCGATGTACTTAGTTAGAGAGGGTTCATAAGTCCCTTTTTTCTTGACCATTCGTGTGGTGGTAAGCCAGACAATGGCATTACTGATTGAGTCTTGATGTTCGAAGGCAGTTTTGAAGTCCTTGATGAAGTCAGAGAGTTTTCCTAGAGTGATGACACTGGTGGCCATGCATTTCTGGCGGAAGGTGACGGCCCACATAGTGGTGGACCCTTCAGTCATGTGGGAGAGGGCGAATGCGATTTGTTTAGTGTCAGTGTCGTAGATGTCCTCATTAATGAGGAGGTAGAACTGTACAGTGTGGAGCCACTGTATGGATTTAGCAGGGGACCCATTGAAGGATGTAGGGGCTTCAAGATGGAGTTTCTTTCCAGCGGACATAGTTGTTCGGGTCAGAGGTGGCCTAGGGAATGTGGGATGTGCTCGAGATAGAGGGAACCCAGTAAGCACTGGGTGTGGGTTAGGTGTGGAAGGAAGAGGAAAGACGTGTTGTGAGGTAGTGGGAGTGGGAGATGGAGGGGTAGGAACTCTCAGAAGGTTGAGTTGGGCAGATAGGTCATGAGAGAGTTGGATGGTTTCCTCTTGTTCTTCCTGGGTGGTAGGGTAGATGTCTGGATCGGAGTGATCAAGGGATGAGGGGGACGAAGGTTCGGAAGACGAGGGTTGTTCGGTGACGTTACCACAAGGGAGAGACCACTGAGTGGGGTCCTTGGATCAATGGTGGCACTTTGCCCAGGAAATTACCCCATTCAGGCTGAAGGCGGGAGTGGGGTGCGTGAGTGTTCAGGGAATCACCCCATTCAGACTGACAGCGGGAGTGGGATGAGGAGGGGAATGACCTAGTAGTCACCCATAGAGAGAAGCTTAGTCTTTTGTTATGTTGGACTAGAACCAACGGGGTCTCGAGTGAGTAACTGCCTCAACGAAGGACGAACGAGGTGGACTTAGGGATGTACACCGATAGAGGACTTTGGGTATGATGAGATATAGGTCCAATGCCTAGTACCAGAGGTGAGGATTACTTGTTGGGAAATCTCGCAGAGTCATAGGGAGCCCAAGGGTTTACCTTGACTCAGAAACAAGGGAAGACAAGGGGATGATCCTTAGCCTTAGTATGTCGATATGGACGATGACGAGAGGGGTGAGGAGGAGGCCAAGTAACTTGTAGTATTCGAGAAGACTAAGCTTAGGGAAATACATGTGGAGAAGTCAGGATTTAAATAGTACTGCCAAGAGGGTTGTGTAATGGGACATGTCACCGTCCGAGATAAGGGGTGAGTCAGCCAATAAGAGACTGAGTCACAATAAGTCATAGCTATTAATATAATGGTTCCGAGAAAGGCCAGTTGTTGGTGAAAGGTGGAAGGAACTGGGGAAGCGGTACATGAGGCAGTAATGGCATACCTAATGTCCAAAAACAGTGAGAACAAAAGAAGACATAGCTAAGTGAAAAGGAAAAAGAGATACATATCCACAGTCATAACAGGAGCTACTAGGAAAAGGATTTTCATGCATCTTACCTGCTATGCAAGGCTCACAGATTGGATCTGGTGCTGTCTTACTGTCCAGTCGCATGCCTGTGATCAGGTTGTGCTGAATCAATGCTTTCACATCAGATACATTGTGATGTGCCAGCCTGCGATGCCAGAGGGACATGGTATAGTAGTTGCTGGGTTCACATACTCACTGATAGGCTCAGTCATGCCATCCAGAAATGCAGCATTGTGCTCATTGATTGGTGCAATAAACAGTGGGGGTCCACCAGTGTGAACAAAGAAAAGATGTGTTACATTGATATGAACAACAAATGATGAGTGGTGAGTTAGATACTGGACAGCGAGAAGGTTGTTGCAGAGTTGGGATACATGCAGGACATTACTAAACTCAACTGCTCTCCCCCTCTTTCTATTGAGAGTTGGATGGAATACCACAGAACCAATCTCTGCTGAGTAAACCACCGTATTGTCCACAAGCTTGATTGGGACATGTTTGGCAGTATAGTTCCACAGCCAATGGCGATGAGGCGTCATATGAGAAGTGGTGCCCATGTCTGCATTCCAATCGGTGTCAGCATCGAGTTGGAGTGGTGAAAGTGGATCAGAGGGATGACTGGAACGAAGACTTGCATTTCCAGCACATCCTGAGGTGGTGTATTGCTGTCTGCAGGTGCTGGTGGTGCAGAGGCTGTGTTGGCCTGGTTTCTGCATTTTTCGCCATGTTTTGATGCCTTATGCTGCTCTTTGGAGTGTTCCAGTGAGTAGCACTTGCACATGCAGTGGCCAGGCTTTTCACAAAAGCCGCAGGGCGAGGAGGGGTTGCAAGTGCAGCCAGGAGTGGTGGTCGACAGTGCAGAATTGCCAGCCACAGCAGAGGCATCAGGGTGGGGGTGGTGGTTGATTTCCTCAGTCTGGCATGCCGCCTTCACCTTGTCCTTGTCGAGGTTGGTGAGGAAAGCGAGGGATGAGGTGAAATGGGTGTAATCTGGGCCCAAAGCATGCATCATAGCCATGCAGCACAGCTTGTTGTCTGATGTCGTCAGGTCAAAAGTGTAAGGCTGCAGCTCCTGGATCCTGGCCATGGCTTCTTCAACTTGAGCACTAAGAGCTGGCAGAGATTTCTCAGGATGTTTCCTGATAGTAAAGAACTCATTGTAGGCCACAAAACAAGTACTGGCCTTTTGCTGTATCAAGAGCTTCTGGAGAGCGGTCCAAGTGGCAGTGGGGTCATTCTGGAGTGCTCTGATGTGCACTCATTGCTTGGGTGAGATGTTGAGCATCAGTTTATCTGCTGCCTGGTCCTGTTTTGTGTCCCAGGCATCCTACTCCTTGTCTCCAGAGCTGGGGTGCTTCTTCTTTCCATCAACGAGGCGCCAGAGGCCCTTAGAGCACAGGAGTGCCTTCATCTCCTCATTCCAGGTGGTGTAGTTGTTGCCATTGAGAGGTGAAATGCAGTGGTGATGGTGCTGCTCAGAGGCCATAGGGTGTATTGAGTGAGGAAATGGGTGTAGCGGAGTTGGAAAGTGTGAAAATAAGTTGTGTAGGATGTGAGCAGCAGACTAGAGGATATGGTGTGGTGTCTAGCATGCAGGGCTCATAACCTGTTAGACAGCTGAATCAGGCAGCTGGAGTTCACTGTCAGAAACTATGTTGTGTACTCAACATACAATGACATACCTGGAGTCCACTGTCAGAAACTAAGGAGAAAGACAGTGGACTCGCAGGATTATACACAATGCAGTCATAACAACAATACATAACAACAGTGTGCCACAATTGTGGCACAGTGGGAGAGGTGTGACTTATCTATCTGTGACTCACAAGTGTTGGATCACTGCATCTAACACAATTGTGGCACACTGTTGTTATGTATTGTTGTTATGACCACATTGTGTATAATCCTGCGAGTCCACTGTCTTTCTCCTTAGTTTCTAACAGTGGACTCCAGCTGCCTGATTCAGCTGTCTAACAGGTTATGAGCCCTGCATGCTAGACACCATGCCGTATTCTCTAGTCTGCTGCTCACACCCTACACAACTTATTTTCACACTTTCCAACTCTGCTACACCCATTTCCTCGCTCAATACACCCTATGGCCTCTGAGCAGCAGCACCACCACTGCATTTCTCCTCTCAATGGCAACAACTACATCACCTGGAGTGAGGAGATGAAGGCACTCCTGTGCTCTAAGGGCCTCTGGCACCTTGTTGATGGAAAGAAGAAGCACCCCAGCTCTGGAGACAAGGAGCAGAATATCTGAGACACAAAACAAGACTGGACAGCAGGTGAACTGATGCTCAACATCTCACCTGAGCAATGAGTGCACATCAGAGCACTCCAGGATGACTCCACTGCCACTTGGACCGCTCTCCAGAAGCTCTTTATACAGCAGAAGGCCAGTACTCATTTTGTGGCCTACGATGAGTTCTTTACTATCAGGAAATGTTCTGAGGAATCCCTGCCAGCTCTTAGTGCTCAAGTTGAACAAGCCATGGCCAGGATCCAGGAGCTGTGGCCTGACACTTTTGACTTGATGACATCAGACAATGAGCTGTGCTGCATGGCTATGATGCATGCTTTGGGCCCAGATTATGCCCATTTCACCTCATCCCTCACTCTCCTCACCAACCTAGACAAGGACAAGGTGAAGGCAGCATTCCAGACTGAGGAAATCAACTGCTGCCCCTGCCCTGATGCCTCTGCTATGGCTGGCAATTCTGCACTGTTGACCACCACTCCTGGCTGCATTTGCAACCCCTTCTCGCCCTGTGGTTTCTGTGACAAGCCTGGCCACTGCATGTGCAAGTGCTACTTACTGCAATGCACCAAAGAGCAGCACAAGTCATCAAAATGCAGTGGAAAACATGGAAACCAGGCCAACGTGGCCTCTGCACCACCAGCACCTGCAGATAGCAATACACCACCTCAGGATAGGGTAGAATGTGCTGGAAATGCATGTCTTTGTTCCAGTGATCCCTCTGATCCACTCTCACCACTCCAACTTGATGCTGACACTGATTGGAATGCAGATATGAGTGCCACTTCTCATATGATGCCTCATCGCCATTGGTTGTGAAACTATACTGCCAAATGTGTCCCAATCAAGCTCACAGACAATACTGTGGTTTACTCAGTGGGGATTGGTTCTGTGGTGTTCCATCCGACTCTCAATGGAGAGAGGGGGAGAGCAGTTGAGTTTAGTAATGTCCTGCACATACCCCAACTCTGCAACAACCTCCTCACTGTCCTGTATTTAACTTGCCACTTGTCATTTGTTGTTCATATCAATGCAACACATCTTTTCTTTGCTCGCACTGGTGGACCCCCACTATTTGTCACACCAATCAATAAGCACAATGCTGCATTTCTGGATGGCATGACTGAGCCTATCAGCGAGTATGCGAACCCAGCACACTATCCCACTCGACTTGTCTCTCAGGCATCACAGGCTGGCATATCACAATATATCTGATGTGAAGGCATTGATTCAGTGCAACCTGGTCATAGGATTGAAGCTCGTTGTCAACACTGCACCTGATATAATCTGTGAGCCATGTATAGCTGGCAAGATGCATGCAAACACATTTCCCAGCAGCTCCTGGCATGCTTCTCAGCCCTTGGAACTTGTGCACTCGGATGTCCATGAGATCTCACATCACTCATTCTCTGGATTCCACTATTGGGTGACATTCATCGATGATTACTCGAGATACCGGTTTGCACTGCCAATTTGGGCCAAATCAGATGTTTTCAGCATATTTAAGCAATTTAAGGCATTTGCTGAGAACCAGACAGAGTGGAGGATCAAAACCTTGTGAGATGACAAGAGAGGAGAGTACATGAGTCACGCCATGCTCGAGTTCACCAATTCCTGCAGTATCCAGTGCCAGCACACAGTCTGAGCCTGTCCATAGCAAAATGGAGTTGCAGAGCATGCAAACT
>JBBPLO010000477.1:5160-19215 GCA_038089835.1 Retiboletus flavoniger
TGCACGAAAAGAAGCCCTCACTGCTCATGAAACTGCCAGAAGACTCATGACTTCTTGTTCCTGGAAGAAGTTCTCCCCCTGGAAAGTTGGAAATAAGGTTTGGCTCGAAATCCCCAATTTCTCTAACATCGTTGCCTCCTAGTCTTCCTCACCAAAAAGAATGAAACCTGGAACTGGACCCCCCTTCAACAGAAGGTGTTCCACTCCCTCATCTCCGCCCTTTGTTCTGCCCCTGTCCTCGCCCTTCCCAATCCCTCTAAACCATTCTCTGTTATGACTGATGCCTCTCTGTCAGCCATGGGCACAGTCCTCATGCAACCTGACCCTAATGGAGATCTTTGCCCCTTAGCCTATTTCTCAAAGACCCTTGCCCCAGCTGAACATAACTATGACATCTACAACTGAGAACTCCTCGCAGTCATTCTTGCCCTCTCTGAATGGCATCATCACCTGCAATGCACTGCTCATTCCACCACCATCATCACTGATCACAAGAACCTCTCTTATCTATGCAACCCCCACAAACTATCTTGATGACAAGCTCAATGGGCCCTCTTCCTCCAAGACTTCAACATCATGTGGAAAGTCACCCCCAGCGCCAAGATGGGACCAGCAGATGCCCTCTCACATTGAGATCATGTAGACACCTTCCTTGACAACATAGACTCCCCCATCATCCCTAAACCCCTTATTATCAACATGCTTGATCTCACCCTCACCAACCTCATCAAATCTTCTACACCTTCAGATCCCCTAGTCACTTGAGCACTGGAAGCCATCTCCTTGTCCTTCCCCTACTCCCTCGCTCCCTCGCTTCTGACTGGACCTTTGAAAATGGTCATCTCTTCTTCTGCCAAAAGATGTATGTGCCACCCACTGCTAGGTCTCCCCTCCTACACGCCATCCACTCATCCCCATTAATAGGCCATATGGGCATCTTCCACACCAAATCTGTCCTAGAACGCGACTTCTGGTGGCCGAATTTGGCAACTTTCATCAAACACTTCATCGCAGGCTGCCCAACCTGCCAACAGAGTAAGGTCAACACCCATCGACCCCACCCCCCCCTCATCCCCATCTCCTCCCACTCCTCCATCCCCTTCTGCCAACTCTCTGTGGACCTCATCACTGACCTTCCCCCATCTAATTCCTTCGATTTCATCATGGTCATGGTTGACCATGGTCTTATTAAGGGGATCATTCTCCTTCCATGCTCTAAAACCATTGACACAGCCAGAGTAGCTCTCCTTTTTTTTGACAATGTATTCAAACAGTTTGGCCTCTATGACTCCATCATATCCAACTGTGGCCCCCAATTCATCTTGGCCTTCGCCCTTGAACTCACACGACTGCTAAAATACAACATCCGTCTATCATCTGCCTACCACCCTCAGACCGACGGCCAGACTGAACAAACAAACCAAGAACTCGAAGTATATTTATGCATCTTCTGTGCCAACAACCCCCATTCCTGGTCGACCACCCTATCTGCTGCCAAATTCCACCACAACTCAGCTCCTCACTCCTCCACCAAGAAATCCCCCTTCTCCCTACTATACGGTTATGAACCAAGGACCTTTCCTCCATTAGGCAAAACCTTCATCCCCGCACTTGAAGACCGCTTAGCAACCCTCAATGAAAATAGAAAAGAAGCCCTCACTGCCCACGAATCCAGATAGAAATTAATGTCCTCCCAGTCACTCCGCAGTTTCTCCCCATGGAAGGTCAGAGACCAAGTTTGGTTGGAAGCCACTAATCTCTGCCTTCAACTTCCTTCAAGGAAACTAGCCCCGAAATGTTATGGCCCATTTGAAATCACTTGCATCTTATCCCCAGTATCTTACAAACTCTGACTCCCCCCCACATGGCGTATCCATGACACCTTCCACACAGCCCTTCTATTCCCATACCGAACTACCCAAGCTTATGGCACTCCATTCCTAAAGCCACCACCTGACATCGTTAACCAAGAAGAAGAATACGAAGCTGAGGCAATCCGCAGTCATAAGGGTCCATAGGCGAGGTGACAGTTCCTGACCTCATGGAAAGGCTATCCATGCTTGGAAGACACCTGGGAATCTGAGTCAAATCTCCATCATGCAACTAAAATCCTTTCCAGTTATAAATGCCTTCACTCCCTCTAACAAAGAAGAAAACAGTGTTCACAAGACATCGGTCTCTCCATGAGTATTGCCTTGCTAACACTGCATATGCTCCCTTGCCTATTGTTCTTCATTGATGATGTCCTGGTCTGCCTCTCTGAGCACCTCCCCTCCCTCATTCTCCTCCTCCTCGTGATTGCTCTTATGATCGCAATGAGCCTTCCCTATGTTTTTGCCAGAACAACAAAGACTTTCTCTATTCACCACAATCCTAGAAACTCCTGCTCTGACTCTCGCCATAGAAGCCCATCCCATCTTTCCTGAAGACGAAGTAACCCATTCCCTCATCTGTACCTACCACACCGTCACATCCGCCCTACGTCTCACCAACTTGTTACATCCCCCAGGCCCTCCCCTTCAATTTGCGTTAAGTGAAGCCTCTCGTCACACTCTGACTGCCCTGTCCCTCCACAGCTTTACCACCTACGCTGAGGAGATTTCCCACACCCTAATTTTTCCCACTGTTCGCCACATCCTCTCTGCCCTCCCCCGTGTACAACATGACTTGTACATACAAATGGTAGAAAACCTTCTTCTTTCTCAACCTCACCCACTCCCCCTTCCCATACCACCCCCTTGTTCCAGACTCCTCATAGAACGACTCACTTCCCCTCCTCCCCCAGATCCCCCCTTTCCCATCCCCATCTGGGAGAGCTCTTCTGCAACTGAAGTTACAATTGCAGTTGAAGTCGAGGTCGAAGTTGAGCCCCTGCCCCCCCCCCCCCACCTTTTCTGTCACCACGGTCCCACATGAGATCTGCCTTCCCAATGGGAACTCCATTCTCTCCTCCCCAGTTTGAGTCATCCCTTGGCCTGACCTCATTTGTCCCCTCCCAGCCACTCCCTCCACCATCTGTCATCAATGTGGTCTATGAGGTCATTATCTTCAGGACTGCCCCCAACACCACTGCAGCCACTGCCACCTGTATGCCCCTGGACATCTTACAGCTCAGTGTTCACTTTTCCAGTGTGGCTACTGTCATAACTGGGGTCATACGGAACACTTTTGCCCCCATCACAACTGTGGAATTTGCCATGAACCTGGGCACATCGTTGGTAACTGTCCATTCGAGGTCTTATCTCCCTCTCAACAGGGCTCTATTTTTGGACTGGGGTCACCCACTAGAGGACCCTCTTCATAGAGGTGGGTCGAGGATCGAGCCTGGAGCTCAATTATACGAAGGGGATAATGTTACAATTTTCACTCCTTTTCATTGCATTATCCTGGTCATACACTTCTCATCTATAATCTCTTACTATGGACGTTGCACTTCTTGAGCTAGCACCACTTATCTCTTTGTCAGCAGACCCTCCTTGATGTTCCTCACCTACCTTTTCTAGATAACCTTCTTAGTGATACTTTTTATCAGACCGCCCTCCTAGCTAAGTTCTCTTACACTTAGTCATTTCCTCATTCTTCATTCGACTCTTATCATGGTCTGTGCATGGGAATCTCTCTCTTCCTCTCTCTATAATTACCAGTTGCTGTTTATATGTATTTTCCTATTCTTGATCTGCACAATATTAGTGTACCATCCTGAGTCCCTCCAAAGTCCTCAGTCCCGAAAGTTCCTAGTGATTCTAGGAACTCATCCTTAGCCCAAACAACCTTAAGAATCACTAGGAATCCCCTGAGTTTCTATTGGATGTTGGTCTCTCCATGAGTATTGCCTGATAGTCATTACTCCCCAAGCCCTAGTCCTCTCTCATATGCTACACGTAACACAACCTAGTCCACCCCCTTGTCAACCTAGCCCACCCCCTTTCAATCCAAGCCCCATCCCCCTTCCACCATCACCCATGTTGACCACTAAGTCTGAACTCAAAGCTGCTCTCCTGGCTGATTTTTCAGGAAAATCCTCTGACATATTCCAATGGATCAAGACCATGAAAGCCTACTTCAAGTTGAACCAAATCTTATACCCTGACAACAGTTCCAGGATCATGACCACCCTAAACAAGATGTCTGAGGGAATAGGAGCCTTCTTCACAGAAGCATGGTATGACAAAATGGCTGATGCCACCATCGTCATTGGAAAGACCTTCCCTGAATTTGTCACCAACTTTGAAACCACCTTTTTCCCCTTCAATGTCAAAGCCACTGCCTGCCTTGAACTTGCCAAACTCTTCCAGAAAAATATCTGGACTGGCAATGGTTTTCAACAATACATCACAGACTTCCAAAACCTCACAGGGAAGTCAGATATCTCTGACAAGACCACTTTCATTGACCACTTTGCCCTTGGGCTTGATCAACAAATCACTACCATGATCCTCTCCATGGGGATGGCCCCCACCACCATTGAGGAGTGGATCACTAAGGCGAAAGCCTTTCATGTCCAGAAAATGAGAATCCAAGCCCTTCATTCTGAAAATACCCCCCTCTCCTTCATCTCTTTCAGGACCTCTTGAGACCTGAATGCCATGGAAGTCAATGCAGTAATCCTTACCAAACTCACCCCTATGGAATATGTCAAATGCATCAAAGAGGGATGCTGTTTCTATTGCAGACTGCCTGGACACAATACCCAAAACTGTAAATGCACTTCTCCCACTCATCCTCCACTCCCCCACCCCCAGAGCATTTGCACCACCTCCACTGCCCCAGTGATTACCACACTCATCCCCACCCCCCAGCTCTCCACACTTCAACAATATGTAAACTCCCTTTGAACCTCAGGTAAAGAAGAGAAGGAGATTCTCTCAGTCCTCAAGATGTGCTATGAAGAAGACACCCCAACTACTTTGGCTGAAGAAGTGAACTCCATCTTCTTTGCTAATGTCTAAAAGGCCAAGGATTTTTGAAAAGAGAAGCCACCTTGATGTCCTCTTCTCTGACTACCCACCATATACTTGTAGCTCCCAGAAACAATAGAATCCTGCATCTTAATGTTTCAATACATGGAATCATTGACACCTCTGCTCTCATCAACTCTGGAGCAACTGGAAACTTCATTGACTCCTGATTACTAAAGACTCTTCCTTGTAAATTAAAGCACCTTGACTCTCCCATAGCCACCTACAATGTGGATGGAACCACTAATCATGCTGGAACAATTCAATGGACCATAGCCATCCCCATCACTTGTAATAGCTTCTTCCAGCAGGAAACCCTCTTTGTCCTATGACAGAAAATACCACAAATCATTCTAGATCTCCCATGGCTAAACAAATGGAACCCTTCTATTGATTGGATCTCCAGGACCATCACCATCTCCACAAGTTGTCCCCAGAGGGTAGAGAGGTCTCTACGTGAGTATCCTTCCCAGAAGGACAACATGTCTAAGATCAACAGAACCACCCTTTCCACTGAAATTGCTCAGCAACAAAAACCAAAGGAGATCCCAATTCCTGATTTCTGCCAAGACTTTGCCAATGTTTTCACCAAAGCAACCCACAACATCCTACCCCCGCATCGTTCATACAATCACACCATTGACTTAAAGGAATCTTTCATCCCCAAAATTGTCAAGGTCGACTCCCTGAATCCAGCTGAGAAACTTGCCTGTAAATGTTATGATCCATGGTGGATCGCCCCTTTTGTTATCTTTTCTTTTTACTTCGCTAAGTCCTCTCCTGCCTTCCATCTTATCTCGGACTTAGGAACTCTGTTTACACCTCAAGTTCCACTTTCCTGGTTTCTTCCATTCCATCTTATCTCAGAACCATTGTATTATTAGAACTGACTCGTTGTAACTCATCCTTATTGCTGGATGACTCACTCCTTATCTCGGACTCACTAGGAGTCCATTACCTAAGCATCTTGGCATATGTACTTATATCGCGTTGTACACCTTGTATTTCCCTCAGCTTAGTCTACTCAATTCTATGAGCTCTAAGCCATCTCCTTGCTCCTCTTGTCACTGTCTGTTATTCAGCACACTAAGGCTATGGGACCTTCCCTAGGCCTTCACTCGAACCTTCATCCCTGACTTAAGGAATCTCCTTGAAGTCAACCTGCAGGCCATTTGGCGTTGCTTCCATTCAAGGAGTTCCCTTGAACGCGTGTCTCCAAAGTCCTCTGTCAGAACACCTGGTGTATCCTCCCTCATCTTCTTGTTCCACGCCGAGCTCACTTTGAGTCCCCGCTGGTATTCCATAGCCCAGCGTAACAAAAGACTAAGCTCTCCCACTACAGATGACTTTCAGGTCGCTCCCCTTACCCGCTCCTGCCTTCAGTCTATATGGGGTGATTCCCTGGACAACTGTGCACCCCCTTCCCGCGATCAGCCTGCATGGGGTAATTCCCTGGGCACTGCATCACCATTAGCTCCCACTGGTATCTTCCTCGAGGAATGCCCAAACAAGGCCAATCCTCCCCCAAACCCTTGTCCCCCTTGTCCCTCGAACACTCGGATCACGAGATCAATCCCACCTCTACCCAAGAGGAAGACGAAACCATCCACCTTGCCCAAGGCCTTGCTCAAAATCTTAGTATTCCGTGAGTTCCTTCCCCTATGACTCCCACTCCCATTGCCACGCAACCAAGTGTGTCTCTCCCTACCCGACCTACTAAGCCGCCCACCCTCACAGGCTTCCCTCTCTCTCACACATGCCCCACCATCGCTTCCTTACCCTTGCCCCCAACAGCTATGTCTGCAAAGGAACTACACCTTGGAGCCCCTGAACCCTTTGATGGGTCCTATGATAAATCCGAACAGTGGTTCAATGCTGTTCAGTTCTACCTCCTTGTCAATGCCGACGTCTACGACACTGACATGAAGAAAATCACATTTGCTCTTTCACATATGACCAAAGGCTCTGCTACCATCTGGGCCGCAACCTTTAGACAAAAGTGCATCTCAGCCGGGACCATCAACCTTGGCACCATCGCCACCTTCACCACAGAATTCCAGGCTGCTTTTAAACACCAAGACTCCATCGGGAACGCCATCGCTTGGCTCTCCACCACTCATATGCAGAAGAAGAAGGACAGGTTCTCTCCAACCCTCCTCAACTACATTGCCACCTTCCACAGCAAAGTCGCTGTAGCCCAGATCATGGATGATAACATCCTCATTGCCTACTTCGCTGCTGGCCTCCCCTTGTCCATCATGTATAAGATCTACACAATGGAAACCCTGCCGACTACCATTAAAGACTGGTACTCGAAAGCCACCCACTTTGGCAACATGTGGAACCGCACCCATGAAGTCACCACCAGATCTGGAGCAACCCAGGCCAAGGATATTACCTTCACCCTGAAACCCAAAACCGACCCCAACGCAATAAACGTAGACGTTGTCCGAACGGTCACCAAGCTAACCCCGGAAGAAAGACAATGTTGCATCAAAAACAACCTCTGCTTCCGATGCTGCCAAAGCAGTCATCCCTCCCGAAACTGCCCCACTTTCTCCTCACAGATACCGAAGACTCCTCACCCACCTACCAAGAAGGTGGTGGAGGTGGCTGATGAAGAAGAACTCCCCCACCTCCAAGAGGTAGAGGACGATGATGATGACGATGAGGAATCTGTAAAAGCGGTGTTCCTCCAGGATTTTTAGAAAGGAAGCTTACCTCAATGTTAGCCCCTTCCTATATTGCTTCTGTACTTGTAAAAGCTGTGACTAAATCAATGATCATCCCTGTCCAAGTCATATGCCCCTCATACACGATGAAAACCATCGACACCAAAGCACTTGTAGATAGCGGTGCTAGCATCTCCTGTATTGATCACAGCTTTGTTGCAAAACATAAACTTCCCACAATGAAACTTTCCACCCCCATCCTCACCAAAAACGCGGATGGGACCACCAACCACTGAGGGAAATTACCCACTCCTGCTCCCTGTTCATCAACATTGAAGGACTGGCACAGAAGGTCCTCTTCCATGTCATGCACCTTGGCTGAGATAACCTTATCCTTAGACTCCCCTGGCTCTGCACCACAAACCCAAATATCGACTGGGTCACCCACACCATGACCCTGGACAAGTCCATTGACCAGTCCAAACTCCTCCACTATGAACACAAGAAAGATCTCGAACGACACAACAAGGTCTACACCTTCCCCATCCACGAACCCAACTCCATCCCCATCCAAGCAATCTCCCATGACCACCTCCACAACTACCTCGACTGAGAAGTGGAGGAGAGATACCTCAACGTCACCATAAGAAACAGATCTGTCTTTTGCATCATCCGCTGTGGATCTAGATTCCTCCGCACCTCACAAATCACCAAGATCACCAAAGCCACCAAGCTCACCAAAGAAGAAGCCCTCGCCGCCCTGAAGGCTTCTCTACCCTCAGAATATGCTGAGTTCAAGTCCATTTTCTCACAAGAGGCCGCTGACCACCTACCACCATCCAGATCCTATGACCACAAAATAACTTTGAAACCCGACTTCACTCCCAGTATCAGAAAGATATATCCACTTTCCCCAGATGAAAAGGTAGCTGCCGACAAGTTCATTGATGAAAACCTCGCCACTGGGAAGATCTCCCCCTCCAACTCACCCCAAGCCTCCCCCTTCTTCTTTGTCCACAAGAAGGACAGAAAACTACGCCCCTACCAAGACTATCGTAAACTCAATGAAGCAACTGTCCGGGATGCCTACCCACTCCCCCTTATCTCCGAACTCATCAACAAGCTGAAGGATGCCTGCAGGTTCACCAAGTTTGACGTCCAATGGGGATACAACAACATCTGGATCTCCCCTGAAGACCGATGGAAAGCCACCTTTGTCACCCACCATGGCCTCTTTCAACCCAACATCATGTACTTTGGACTCACCAATTCCCCCGCCACCTTCCAGAGGTTCATAAATGACTCCTTTGGAGACATGATCGCCAAAGGATGGCTCGTCATCTACATGGATGATCTCCTTATCTTTTCTCCCAACAACTCCACTCACACCAACAGAACCCGCCATGTCCTCCAGTGCATGACAGAGCTTGACCTCCACTCAAGCTGGAGAAATGCAAATTCACCACCGACAAGATAGAATACCTTGGACTTATTGTCAAACCAGGCCATATCGCCATGAACCCCATCAAACTCAAAGGTATCTCCAAGTGGCCCATTTCGACCACCGTGAAACAAGTCCACTTGTTCCTAGGATTTGCTAATTTCTACAGGAGATTCATTGAGGGGTACTCCACCACTGCCCGACCCCTCATTGACCTCACCAAAAAGAACCAACCCTGGCAGTGGTCCCCTGACTGCCAGAATGCCTTCAAGGCACTCAAGGATGCCTTTCTCTCTCGACCCATATTACAACTCTCAAACACTGGCATCCAATTCGCTATCGCCACTGATGCCTCCAAATTTGCTTCTGGCACTGTCCTCCAGCAGCACAACTCCAACAGTGAGTGGAAACCCTGCTCCTACATCTCCCAATCATTCAACCCTGTGGAGCGAAACTACGACATCCATGACCGTGAGCTTCTCACTGTCATGCGTGCTCTTGCAGCCTGGCGACACTACCTCTGTGGCACCCCCTTTCCCGTCAAGGTCTTCACCAACCACAAAAATCTCATGTACTTTCGCAAACCCCAGGATCTCAACTGACGTCAGGTGCGCTGGCTACTCGATCTCGCTGACTATGATCTTGAGTTCTCCTACACCCCTGCCACCAAACTCGCCACCCCTGACACCCTCTCCCACTGCCCTGACCACAATTCCAAGGAGATGGATAACTCTGCCGTCACCCTACTCTCCAAAACCACGTTCGTGGTGTCTATCAACACCCTCCTTGCAAAACAGATCTCCGAGGAATGTACCATTGACCCCACTGCCCTCCAGGCTATCCAATCCCTCTCCACACCTCTCCCCACGTCCTTCCATGCTCAATTCTCTCCTTGGCAGTCCATCAATGGTGCCCTCACCTTCCATGGCCACCTCTACATTCCCCCCAACTCCTGCCAGGCTGTCTTAGCAAAACACCACGACCATCCCACTGCCGGTCACCTCAGTTATCTCAAAACCCATCAACTCATTGCCGCTGAATGCTGGTGGCCAGGCCTTGCTGCCCATGTCCATAACTATGTCACCAGCTGTGCCATCTGCCAACAAAATAAGGCCAATACCCACCCGACCACCTCTCCTCTCTGCCCCATCCACTCCTCCTATATCCACCCCTTCCAACAGATCTCCTGTGACCTGATCACTGACCTCCCCATCTCTGATGGTTTTGATAGTCTCCTGGTCGTGGTCAACCATGGCCTTATAAAGGGGGTAATTCTCTGCCCCACCAAGAAAACCATCACTGCTGACGGAATCGCTACCCTTTTTGCCCATAAGGTCTATTCCAGATACAGCCTTCCAGACAAGATCATCTCCGACTGAGGCCTCCAATTTGCCTCCTCCTTCTCTAAAGAACTCGGAAGAATCCTCAACTACAAGCTCGCCCTTTCCACCACCTTCCACCCTCAAACCAATGGAGAAACCGAGAGAGTCAACCAAGAGGTAGAAACCTACCTTCACATCTTCTGCGGAGACAACCCCACCTTGTGGGCTGGTAAGATCTCCCTAGCCAAGTTCACCCACAACCATCAACCCCACTCAGTTACCAATAAATCCCCATTCTTTCTTCTCATGGGTGACGAACCTAACCCTCTACCCACTCTAGTCCCATCTACCAATGTCCCAGCTGTCGAAACCTGACTCAAGGAACTCGCCTCTGCCCAAAACGAAGCCCTTGCTTCCCACAAACTGGCTTGCCAGGTAATGGCCAACCGGAACAAACGACCCTTCACTCCTTTTAGCAAAGGAGATAAGATATGGCTTGAAGCCCGAAACCTCCACTGGGAACTAGCCAACCCCAAGTTCTCTCCTAAACGAGAAGGCCCCTTAGTTATCACTGACATCTTATCCCCAGTTACCTATCGCCTAGCACTCCCTAAGATGTGGAAACTCCACCCCACATTCCATGCTTCTCTCTTATCACCCTATCACGAAAACGCCATCTATGGGCCCCATTTCAAAAAGAACCTGCTGGAGCTCATCAGCAGACAAGTGGAGTACGAAGTAGAGAAGATCATACGTCACTGTGGAGCTTCTGATAAGCGCCACTATCTGGTTCGATGGAAAGGATACTCCACCGATGATGACTCCTGGCTCCCCGAAAAAGATCTCAGATGTGCACGGACCATCCTCCTCACCTATAAGAAGGCTCATCCCTGCATCTTTTCCCTTTAATCCCCTCTCTCTCTCGTAGTTTACCCTCATTCAAAAAGAAAGAAAAAGAAAACCATCAAACAATGTCTTCCATCACCACAGTATCATCTCTCCATTCCTCTCCTCCTCTCTCATCCCCCTTAGCTAATGAAAACAATGTCGTCCTTACTGATGATAACCCCATAGACTTTTCTACTATAGATTCACATGCATCCACCATATACGATCCGTTAACTTCCTCCTCCTGTGCTCCTTCCCCTGGATGAGGATCTCCCACTGCTGGTCCCCCACACTGGGGAGACCACTCTCCTGAACTCCCCCCTGTTTACCTTGCCACCATTATCCTGACACCTATCCTGAGCATCAACGTCCCCATCAATGCGTGTTGCCTAAGGGAAGACTACCCCTCCCATGACGACCTCCAGGAGCTCACATCTTCCTTGACCGACTCTCACCTCCTCGTCCCCATGCACTCCTTCATTGAGGATGCATCCCCCTTGGAGCTCGTCTCCAAACTCTATCTGCAAATCGCCCACCTTGGCCTCATCCCTCCAAATCCCTCTGATGCTCAGCATGCCTGTCTCCACTCTGTCCTCTTGACCATCTACTGGGACATGCACGCCATCACCCTCCTCTTAGCCTATCAGCTTGGAGCCCTCGAGTTCTTCCAGGACCTTGATTGGTACCTAAGGGAACACTCTGAACATCAGGCTCACTGAGCCAACTCCACACCATCCATGTCTGCTTCCCCTCTTAATCCTGCTGAAATAGACTTCTTAGCCTGAGTGGAAGTCTTCTGAACTGGCAACGACGGCTCAACCCCCCTTCCTCTGTTGCACCCCCATTACCATGAGGCATGCTTTCAATGCCATTGCCTCAGCCACTTTCAGGCTGACTGCCAAGTCTATCAATGCCCCCTTTGTCTTAATTTCACCCTGGGACATTTGCAGCAATGCTGCCCCTTTTGACGACCTCCTTCCCCTCCTCACTTCTCCTCGTCCTCCGGGTCCTCCCGAGGAAATCAGTCACCTGAGCAACCCCATAACCACTGGACTTGCCTGTCTTCTCCCCTGCATCCCACGCCACCACCGCATCGCCACAACCACCGACCTCGTCACCACTGCTCTCCTGTCAAAGTTAACAACTATGGAGATGATCACGGTGACAACATCTATGATGACGTCACTTATGCTAACATGATGGGCTCCCCAGGTGCTGGGTACATCGACCTTTGAGAAAGGTTCATCAGAGTCTCACCCCTAGCATGGGGGTAATGTTACAATCCACAGTGGATCACCCCTTTTGTTATCTTTTCTTTTTACTTCGCTAAGTCCCCTCCTGCCTTCCGTCTTATCTCAGACTTAGGAACTCCATTTATGCCTCGAGTTTCGCTTCCCCGGTTCCTTCCATTCTGTCTTATCTTGGAACTGTTGTATTATTAGAACTGACTTGTTGTGACTCATCCTTATCACTGGATGACTCACTCCTTATCTTGGACTCACTAGGAGTTCATTACCTAAGCGTCTTGGCATATGTACTTATATCACGTTGCACACCTTGTATTTCCCTCAGCTTAGTCTACTCAATTCTACAAGCTCTAAGCCATCTCCTCGCTCCTCTTGTCACTGTCTGTTATTCAGCACACTAAGGCTATGGGACCTTCCCTAGGCCTTCACTTGAACCTTTGTCCCTGACTTAAGGAATCTCCTTGAAGTCAACCTGCAGGCCGTTTGGCGTTGCTTCCATTCAAGGAGTCCCCTTGAACATGTGTCTCCGAAGTCCTCTGTTGGAACACCCAGTGTATCCTCCCTCATCTTCTTGTTCCATGTCGAGCTCACTTTGAGTCCCACTGGTATTTCATAGCCCAGTGTAACAGTAAAGCTTTTATTGATGAGCATCTCAAAACTGGCTGGATCATTCCCTTTAAGTTCTCCCAAGCATCTCCTTTCTTTTTTGTCCTGAAGAAGGATGGATCACTCCAACCCTGTCAGAACTACTGCTACCTCAACAGCCACACCATCCGAAACACCTACCTCTTACCCCTCATCTCAGATCTGATTGATGATATGTGAGATGCAGACTGGTTCACCAAGGTAGATATCCAATGGGGGTACAACAACATTCACATCTGAGAAGAAGACCAATGGAAAGCAGTATTCATCACGGAACTAGGTTTCTTTGAACCCACCATTATGTTCTTCAGCTTTTGTAATGCCCCCTCCACCTTCCAAGCTTTCATGAACCACATCTTCACAGATATGATTGCAGAACAATGGCTGAAAATCTACATGGACGACCTTGGTATCCACACAAAGGGGAAACTTGACCTCCATCATGATCAAACACATTGAGTACTTCAACAACTGCAGGAACACAGCTTATCTCTAAAAATCTCTAAATGCTTCTTTGACTCCCCCACTATGGAATATCTTGGTCTAATCATTGGCTGTGGCATTGTATGCATGGACCTGTCCAAATTACAGTGAGGTGCAAAACTGTTGCAATATCTAACCCCAAACCAGGGCACGAAGTGCCCTGCAATCAATCGTGGGAATTACACTTTGCTTTGGTGGGAACAAATGAAGTACAAGCCCTTGGCTATAACTTTGTCCCCAGGGTCATGTGATTTCGCTTACATACTGCAAACATACATCCATTTCAAAACACCAATACCATTGCAACAGTTTTGCACCTTTTGCTTTCCAGGGTATATTAGTACTTGGTATAGCCTCCCTTTGCCTTGATAACAGCTTCAATCCTTCTAGGCATGCTCT
>JBBPLO010000478.1:0-16117 GCA_038089835.1 Retiboletus flavoniger
ATCCATCATAATGGTCACCGACGGCATTTTCGTCTGTTGTCAGTTTCGACGAGGCGTTAACGGAAATTGAGAGAGGCTGCAAAGAGGGCGAATGAGGGGTAGGAGGGTAAAATTCTGCAGGCAAAGGGGGAAAAGAAGTAACAGGGATTGTAACGTTGTGTACATTATGTACGTATCTTTCAAGCGAGATCGGCGGTGCCTCTCCAACTGCGTACAACCGGTCTCAACTTGAAATCTTCAGAAGAATAATGGCTCTTTCTTAGACTCCAAACAGACGTCATGACGTCACACCCTCCGATCCGTGTGGCTGTGTTCGGATCTCTGTCACGAGTTTGGTTCCCCGACCCCGCCGGAAACAAACTTGACCAGTTACCACCACCACGTGCCACATCCTCTGCTCACCTTGCAGACCAGCTATGGATTTTCCACCATGCCTTTGTTCAAGTACACCTTTCATTACTTCCCCAATCCCTTTCTCTATCGTACGTCGTCGCTCCACGTCTGGGTGGACAAGCCCGACCGATTTATAGACAAGGTCCAGTCGTGCATGGCGCACATGACGAAGCCCAGACTCGACGGACATTCTCCCCGTCGTCGACAAAGGGCACATCCACACCTTTCTCCGCATCATGCTTGCAGCCCCCGAGGACCACATCGAAGAAACCCGAACGTGTCCTCGCATAGCAGGGTGAAGCCACACCCCGTCGTGACGGACGCAGTGCTCCCGTCCGCAGATGCAGCCACGTCCACCGTCCCCAGAGACGACGCATGGCTGCACTCGAGAGAAAGTCGTGCGGGGAGCGTTTACACAGTTGGGTGGGCCCCAAAATAAGAGGCGGTGGTGCGTGTCGACATCCCAACACTTGAAAAATCGGTGGACGCGTGGTCGACGTTCAAGACATGCTATCCTGAGCGCGAGAACCCTCGTACGTCTTTGTTTTACTACATGTTCCTTTCTGTCTGTCCATGTCCTGCAGATTCACCCGAGTTGTGGTACTATAGACGAGGCAGACGAACGCGATGAACGACGGGGAGGAGGTAAAGATGTTGCAGCACAACATCGAGAGGAAGGAAGAGGGACAGATACAGTCGCTCGCAAGACTGCCGTTGGCATGGCATACTTGGTATCTTGTTCATGTAATAATCCCCCTTGCGAATGAATATATCTTCTCCACTCCTTTTACAATATGACCCTGATGCGAAACGGTGTTGGCTTTTTTTTTTCTTTTTCAGCAAAGGTGGCGTCGTGGTTCGGACGGGTAGAGTGGCACGGCGGAAAAAAAAAAAGAACGACAATCCGACATGCGGCGGGTGATCGGGACGGGGGCGCGACATCTGATAAGACATCCAAAAAAGGAAATCATGCTCTGAGAACCACATGGGGCCCAACGTCAACTGAAGCGGGTAGCCGAGGTCACGAGGGGGTTCAGAACCACCTCCAGACAGACGAAAAGGGAATAGCGCAGTTTGGGCTCATTCAATTTACAGTCGTGAAGCGATAACGTTACGGCCGTCTTTGCAGATGCCCTAGCACATCCGAAACCGGCGAACACATCCCCGACGAAATCACGGACAGAAACACAACTCTTCAAATTGCGCGCTCGAATCTCGTATTGCATATAATGACAGATGTGAGAGGGCGAGAAGGAAAAAAAAAAAAAAAAAAGAGTATGTACTATGTATGCGTGTACCGTGTCATCGACATATCTATCTATACGAGCCTTGGTGACGTCGCTCGAGCACGCAATGTACCGGACGCCTCGAGCGAAAGCCAAAAAAAAAAAAAGGAATATGAATGAGAAACGATAGCAGTCCAGACGTGAAGAAGAAAAGCAAGGTCGACAAAACCAACGTCCACGATCGTGCCACGAACCGTTCGTCGCGCAAATAGTAATATTACACGTATCTGGGTATACCAACGTGGGTGGGGCTTTGTTGTGTGAGGTGTGGTGTGTGTGGAGGGAAAGTGAGATCAGTCATGAAAAAGGTCGGAAATAGCGAATGGAAAAGAAAAAGAAAACAAGGCTTTTTTTTTCATATGAAAGGGAACCGAGACCGTATGAATGCGGAGCAAGACAAGCACGTCGGGGTCATTCGCACTGGATATACTGCGTGAATCCAATCATCCCATGTCTAAATGCTCTTCAGAAACGATCCCGCATCGCCTTGTCCTGGAAAGGGAAGAAGAGAAAAAGAAACGATTGGAATAGCAAGGATTTGGGGATCGTCACGTTATGAAAGGGAAAAGGAAAAAAAAAAAAAAGGTAGACACTTTCATCAGGAATGCGCAGCGCCCTGTATGTGCAAAAAAGCCATGTCATCAAAAGAGTTATAACACCAGGTTGAAATCTTGAAGCGAACTATAGCGTGGAGTGTGAGATGATATAGGTGTAGAAGTCTGTGGGCTAGCGCCTAACAATGATATGCAGTAATGACGGCGTGACGAACAGCGTTAGATGAAGAACTGGGTACTGTCCCACCACCGCGTCAGCGACTCGACGACGCCCGTCTAGACAAGACGGGACTCACTGCATCCGACTGCACGCGTGCACCTCCATCTCCTCCATCTTATATGAATTCAATTCCTCCTTTATTCGCTGCGCCAGAGCCGGCGTCAGCCGACTCCATGTAGCCGGTTCACTCCTTCGATCGTACACCGTCGACGAAAAGGTATCGTACACTGACAGACTGTCCGCAAACACCAGCTTTTTGGTTATCGCAGGACCAGAAGCCGAACGATGTGAAAGCGTCGCGGCGACTGTTGGGATCGTCGATAGCGCAGGTGCGGACGAGTTTGGCAGCGAAAAGAGTGAGCCATGGTGTGGCGAGGCACGTCCTGGTTCTGAGTCGGGGGAGGGCGAGGAGTCAGATGAAGAAGCAAACGAAAGAGCAGGGAGGTTGGGTATGTCACCTCCCGCATTACCGGTATTAGTATTAGAATGTGAAGACGAGTGCGATGGGTGTCGGTGTAGTCCGTCGATATGATCCGGGTCTGGAGAGGGTATGCGTGCCAACGGTCCTAGCTCAGACGTTGATCCGGGATGTGAGTTGTAGGAATTGGAACGTATGCGACTGAATGATGGGTTTCCCGCTTGCTCCGCGATATACGTGTCTTGGCTGTAGGTATCAGCACCTTTAGAACGAAAAGCAAGAATCAAACCACGATCGCATACAAGGCGTCCGATCAGACCAGCCCGCCGCAAACCCGATCAGGGACGCACCTTTCAAGATCCCCTTGGCCGGCGTTCTCGATCTATCTAAACTGTTCCGCATAGACTTTGCCCATTCGAGCACTTCATCCTCCTCGGCCTGTGGCCCGACCGCGATCCGAATAGTGTCGTCTTCTTCCTCTGGCCACGGCTCCTCATCGTCCCACCCCTCAGAGATATTGCTCTGGCCCTGCGGCGCGCCGTACGGTGACCCATGCCCGTCCTCGCTCCCTGAATCGGAATCCTCCTCCACGATGACCCGTGTCCCATCCTCCGCAATCCTCCGACCGGGTCCAGGCGAATCCCCTCTCGCCGTTGCCGTATTCCTTTCCCACGTCGTCGGCACCGGTACACCGTTGGCGGTCGCCGCGGCCTTGGCTTGTTGCGCTTGGGCCTGTGCCTGCGCCTCCGCAGCAGCTTTCGCCTTGGCAGCAGCCTCGGCGTTCGACTTGAGGGTATGCTGCCGCGCGAGCTTTGCGGCGGGACTCAACCCACTCATGCTAGCGTCGGACCAATCGCCGCCCGACCCAGTCCCCCTATCGAGCTCTGCGATCGCATGCGAAACAGCAGGCTCGGCGACGCTCCCCTTGGCGTCTTTTTTCTTCTTGGGCTTCTTACCCGAGGAGCTGCCCGCCTCCGTATCGCCGTCCCTGTCCTTGTCCTTGTCCTTTTTGTCTTTGAACAGGGACGTGATGCCGGCGAGTGAGTTCCGCCGTGCGAGTTTCCCGATGGAGCCGATCTTGCGGATAACGATGGAGGCCGAAGACATGGTAGAGGAGAGCGAGATGTTGTCCGTCGACGCGTTGAGACGCGAATTGAACAAGGACGCCGCGCGCGATCTTTTCTTGCCCGTGTTGCCGGGTGGAGCGCCGTTTCCGCCGACGGCAGTTCCTGCGGTGCCTTCTGTGACGGTGCTCGCGGCATCGTTGGCGTCGGTGGGACTGGGTGGTTCAGCACCGTTCGCCTTGGAACCTTCGTCCTCTTCTTGCAGCGCCTGCGCTGCATTTAATGAGAGTGCACGTCGCAGCCGACCCTTGAGTCCCCCGCTCTTGACGGCGCTCGTGCTGCCGAGACCGATGGCAGAGTTTTCGAGCATGGCAGCGAGGTCAGAGTCGTCCCTGGATATGCGCCGGTCTGCGTGAGCGCTTGCATGGACGGCCTGGGGATGGGAGGTCGAAGACGGGGTGGACGTGGTTGGGGTGGTGTAGGTAGAGCCTTGAGAGAGCGGCGAGGGGCGTGTAGGGCGTGCCTGGGTAGAGTGAGAAGAATGGTGAGAATGTGACGAAGGTGTGGACGTGGACGACGCCGAAATCGAACCCGAGGGACGGTGTGCGGTAGCCGAGGAAGCGGTGGACGAGGAAGAGCCCGTACGATGGTGCGGGAGTGGGGTGCGGGATGGATTGGGAGTATTAGTGCTCGCACTGGATGATCCACTGCCTGTGCGTGAACGTGTCGCATCAGGCCCCGGGGGTGCGGGTGTGGTGACGGTCTGCGGCGAAGGGCCGCTCCGACCGCGTATGCTACCCTGGTGGGACGCAGAGCCGTTGGCGTGCGGATGAGAAGAAGACTGACCCTGTATGCTACTGGTACGTTGCCGGTTGTTGCCGTTGCCGTTCCCATGGTTGGAGTTGCTCGAGTTGAGGGACGAGGAGGAAGCAGAGGCTTCGCCTCTCGCGTACGGAGGCTGGAATGAGGCCGAACGCCAATCAGGGTCTTGTGGTTGAGTACGACCTGGGACGGCGTTGGTAGGGCGTCGATAAGGGTGGAAGCCGTCGTACTGTTGCTGTGATCGGGGTGTATCAGCGGAGGCTGTACGATGGGTATACCCCGGAGCGTGATGGGAAGGATGCTGCTGATGCGGGGGAGGGGTGCTGTTTGGGAAGTGGTTGAAGAGCTGGTTTGGATTGAAATACTCTGCAGGGGAGGCGGGAGCGGAGGAGGAACCGGAGCGCTGGGGGGATGGGGTGATTTGAGGGTGAGAACCCATCTGAGCCTGTGCGTTGAACATCATCTGCTGGTATGCCCACTGAGCGAGCTGAGCGTTGGCAGCAGGGTCAAAGTAGTGGTTTTGAGTTTGGTGTGGGTGAAGAGGGTAGGGTTGTGCGGGGAGTTGTGGGTGTTGATTTTGGTAAAACGAAGGGTAAAAGGGTTGGGCAGACACGGAGGGATTCCATGCGCCCTGTGACTGCTGTACGGGGTAAGGATAAGGGTGCTGGGAATGTTGTTGGAGGGGCTGCTGCGGATGGTTGGAAGAAGCGTGATCGTTGGCGGGAGAAGAACGTTGGCGGGGGACAGCCGAGTTTGAGGAAACTTCCATGTCTCTTGGAGGATGCCAGTCGGACGGTGCGAGAAGGGCCATGGACTAGGAAATGACCTGCGAAGAACGAGCGGGGCGAAAAAAAAACTGACGGGGCTGGTTCGACCTGCGTTGCACTCTCGCTGCCTAACAGCCACAAGGCACAAACACGTCACAACACGTGGCCGCTGTTCCCAACGACGACGACGACGACGACAACGTAACCAAGGTTGCAATCCCGGTTCGGCACTGTTACAAATCGAACCGGTTCGACTCTCCCCTTCAAAATTTTAGCTACTCGTATATCCACGGATCAGACTCAATCATGCTCCCGCGACTGCGTACGTGTCCTCTATTTTCTTCACCAGCGCTCCAAATTTCTCCGCGGGTACCAACATCGCCCTACCCCTCAGATCCAACCCCACGCTCTCCGCATCGCGCGGCGGTGCGTCCGTAAACACGTATGTCGCCGCATGTGTGGCGTGCTGTCCGCCTCGGATCAGTCGTCCGCCTCGAATCGTGCCGTGACGCGCTCACCTGGATGATTTCTTCGTCCTCTGGATGGAACCCATATACGCCGTCTTTACTTTGTGTCAGCCGGTACCGCTTCGAATTTCGTTGCGCGGCAAGCATGGCTTCCTCTTCTTCCGGAGACAGACGATAAGCGCGCGAGATAAAGAGGTAGTGCGTGAATCTATACGCGTGACCCTAACGAGACGTGCCATCGGTGACATCAAAAGCGAACGGCAGACGCACGTCTACGATCGCTTCCTCGATCTCGTCGGAGAGCATCCTGTACATCGGCGGCATGACTTGCACGGGCATGTTGACGAGACGCTCCCCGAGGACGAGTCCGACGTGGTACTGAGCGTGATGTTGCAGGAGCGACGCGAGGGTAGCGTGGAACCCCTGATCGGCGCTCGTTTTCGAGAGCACGTAGTCGATCACACGTCGCAAGCCGGGGCGATCCTGTGTCGGTTTCATCACCACGTCACGCGCGAACGACGAACACGTACGTGACAACCGACGACGGTCAGAAAGGCGTACGGATCCGAACCCTCCTCTTCCTCCGTCTTGATCGTGCTCCCCACGCCGCTCTCTTGGGCCGCGGTCGCGACGAGGTCGGTGAGAGGGCCCGTCTGGACGCGTTCGGCGTCGGGGCCAAAGAGCTGGATGAGGAGCCGGTGGATGGCGTGATAGTCGTTGGTCGCATCGACGTCGTAATAGTCAAAGTCGACGTCGACGAGTGCGGGGGTCTACATGCGCATGATCGGTGACGATGCGAGGGCGTAGGAGCAGCAAGCGTACTTGTTCTTCTTCGCTGTCGTTTTGCTTGCGTTTCGACATGATCAGAAACTAAACTTTGGACGTGGCCCGCGCTTACGGTACTGCCATTGCTTACATAATGTGACTGCGAAGGGTGAAGGGGTGTAGACGACGACCGTCCTCACCGTTGCACTCGATGGCCACGACGACGACGACGACG
Organism: Retiboletus flavoniger; assembly: GCA_038089835.1. Lineage (NCBI taxonomy): Eukaryota > Fungi > Basidiomycota > Agaricomycetes > Boletales > Boletaceae > Retiboletus > Retiboletus flavoniger. Next base: position 6,992 of record JBBPLO010000478.1, read on the forward strand.
ACCACAACGACCACGCCCGTCGTCGAAGAGGGAAAGCTCCTCAGCGAGTCCCTGGCCACCGTCAAGATACAGGTCGGCCAGATGAAGCGTCATCTGGTGCGTCGCGCGTCCCGCTGGAGGAACATTCGCGTGCTGACCTGGCATACCTAGGACAACGACGAAGTCATGGACGCGCTCAAGAGCGCCAGCCTCATGCTTGCCGAACTGCGCACCTCCTCCCTCTCCCCGAAGCAATACTACGAACTCTGTACGTGTCTTCGTCGTACCCTCTCCACCTCTGACCCCTCGCTAGACATGGCCATTTTCGACGCACTACGTCATCTCTCCAACTACCTCTACGACGCACACACTCAATCCCGACACCATCTCGCAGACCTCTACGAGCTCGTTCAATACGCCGGAAACATCCTCCCCCGTCTCTACCTCATGATCACCGTCGGTTCCGTATACATGTCCATCTCAGACGCACCCGTCAAGGAAATCATGAAGGACATGATGGAAATGAGCAGGGGCGTCTTGAACCCCATACGAGGGCTCTTTTTACGTCACTACCTCAGCGGTCAGACCAGAGACCACTTGCCTATCGGGACCGAATCCGGGTGAGCTCGTCCCGTCCCACCCCTTCGCTGCTGACCACCCGCCTCGCTCGTCCCACAGTCCCCAAGGGAACCTCCAGGACTCGATTTCGTTCGTGCTCACCAACTTTATCGAGATGAACAAGCTCTGGGTCCGTCTTCAACATCAAGGTCACTCGCGCGACCGGGAAAAGCGGGAGATGGAGCGTCGCGACTTGCGTATCCTCGTCGGCACCAATCTCGTCCGCCTCTCCCAGCTCGACGGTGTCGATTTGGAAATGTATCAGAGGAACATACTCCCGGCGATATTAGAGCAGGTCGTCAACTGCAAGGACGTCATCGCCCAAGAGTACTTGATGGAGGTCGTCATCCAGGCGAGCGTCTCGTCGTCCGTCTCCGTCCTTTGGGATTGACTCTTTGGCGTCCGATAGGTTTTCACCGACGAGTTCCACCTACACTCGCTCGGTCCCTTTTTATCCGCCACGGCCCAACTTCACCCCAAAGTCAACATCAAACTCATCGTCATCGCGCTCATCGACAGACTGGCAGCTTACGCCGCTCGCGAAGCAGAGAGCGAGGACCCAGAGGAGACGAAGAGGCAGGAAGAGGCTGCTGCGAAGCGACTGGCGGAAAAGGTTCGATTGGCGAGAGAAAGGGCCAATCATGCCTACCATCAGTCGGACCCCGAGAAGATCGAGGGCGCAGATGCGTGGGGCGGTGCGGTGGAAGAGTCGGAGAAGAACATCAGCTCGACCTTTGCGGAGCGCGTCTCGTCGGAAGAGGGAAAAGGCAAGGAAAAGGAAAAGGATGAGACATCTGTGAGAAAGTTCCGTGGCGTGCCAGAGGACGTCCAGCTGTTCGAAGTGTTTTGGAAACAAGTCGTCGAACTCATCAAGGTGCGTCGTCGAACGAGAGACGGACGAAAGATGAGTCTCACCTGTGATCGTAGGCCCGACCAGACTTGTCGATACAAGACGTGACGGCGCTCTTGGTCTCGCTCACCAACCTCTCACTCAGCTGTTACCCAGACAGACTCGAATACGTAGACCAGATCTTGGCATTTGCGCACAGCAAAATCAAAGAGTATGCTGACAGGTGCGTTTTACCTCTGCATATATGCGTCGCTGACACTTTTTTTTCGTTATAGCCCAGATCTGCACGCCCCTCAAACTGCCGCTAACCTCGCAGCGCTGCTCGTAGCCCCGATCAACTCGTACCAATCCGTCCTCACCTTGCTTGCCATCCCCCGTTACGTCCCCCTTCTCACCCAACAACTCTTTTCCACGCGACGCTCGATCGCGCATAGCGTCGTCTCGAGCGTGCTCAAGAACGACACCGTGATCGAGACGCCCGGAGACGTGGATGGTGTCTTGGACCTGTGTCACGTGTTGATCAAGGATCAGACGGACGCCGTCGGCGGTTCGGCGGTGAGAGACGTGAAAGAGATACGGAGACAGGGTCCACATGTGGTGGAGAAGGAGGACATGGCTGAGGAGCAGGGTTGGGTGGCACGCATGGTCCACTTGTTCCGGGCCGAGTCGTTGGCCGTGCAGTTTGAGGTGCGTGTCATGGATGCTGTAGAGAACGTCGAGACTGACGACACGGATAGTTGTTGCAAACTGCACGTCGGCATTTCGAGGCCGGAGGTGAACGGATGCGCTATACCTTTCCTGCGCTCATCACCTCGAGCATCAAGCTCTGTCGGCGGTACAAAAACCGCGAACATTTGGTGAGCAGAAACGTGAGCTCGCTCTCGACGACGTGCTAACTCTTTTTTTCCCCCCCGACGACGACAGGAAGACGACTGGCACTCCAAGGTGACTACCATCCTCAAGTTCGTGCGCGAATGCACCTCCATCCTCGCCACCCAAGTCGACTCGCCCTCGCTCGCTCTCCGTCTGTTCCTCCTTGCCGCCCAGATCGCGTCTGAATGCGGCTCCGGCTTCGAAGACCTCGCGTATGATTTCTACGTACAAGCCTTTTCGGTGTACGAAGACTCGATCTCGGAGAGTCGGGCGCAGCTCGCGGCGATCACGTTGATCATTGGGACGTTGCAAGGGGCCAAGGTGTTCGAGGTGGACGGGTACGACACGTTGATCACCAAGGCGGCGTTGCATGGGGCCAAGCTGTTGAAGAAGCCGCATCAGGCGACGGCGGTGCATGCTGCGAGTCATTTGTGGTGGCAGGAGGCGGCGTTGGAGGAGGTTGAAGGGGACGGAGACGGGGAGGGAGATGGAGAGGGGGAAGGGAAAGAGGGGGGAAAAGAAAAGGACGACGGCGAGGGCGCCATGGCTGTGCGTGGTTTTCCCTTTGTTTTGCGCCCGGTCGCACGTCGCGCGTTTTCGTTTGTCTGACGTGTTCACGCCGGGTGGTTGCGTCGCATCCAGTACCCACACCAGGATAGCAAACGCGTGCTGGAATGTTTGCAGAAATCGCTCCGAATCGCGCATTCGGCGACGGAGGAGATCGTCACCGTTCAGATATACTGTGATACGCTTGATCGATATCTGTATTACTTTGATCGCGGGGCACCTGCTGTGCGTCTCTCTTTCTCTCTCTCGGTGTTGACAAGTTTCTCATGTCTCGCTCGTAACGCGACCATCTGATAGGTCGCCCCCAAATTCATCGTCTCCCTCGTGGAGCTCATCACCTCGTCTATCGACACCATCACCTCGCCCTCGTCTTCCGCGTCGTACCTCCACCCGTCGCAACGCATCGAGGGCGTCGCCTCGCCCGACATGATCCAACGTCATTTCCGAAACACGCTCAAGTATATTCATTCCAAGACGTTAGAGAATCCGGGGCGGTATGACGAGGTGGAGGTGGCCGGTGCGTTGTTGAAGATGGGGATCACGCGGTAGCGATCGGGGATGGCTGGTGGGGTATGCACTCGATGCGTCGCGCCGTGACGACTTTGGAGGAGTTCGTTTTTTTTTTTTTCGATCGTCGATGTCGTCGTCGCTGTTTTAGTTATGAGAACCTTTTTTTTTTCTTTCTTTCTTTTTGACGCGTTCGCGTGTTCGTTTTTGATTGGGGTGCAAACGAAATTGACTTGCATCCCGCCGGGCGTGATCGTCGCTTTTTGAAGTTTGCGTTCACCGTCGTTCTGAATCAGACCAGCGAGACATGTTGGATACGACGTTTGACTATGATCGTGATCAATAACGTGTTCTCCCCCGCACGCGACCGTCTGTTGTTCGTCGACAGTCTGGTTTGGAAACTTCAAGTTTGGACTTTGAGTTAGAGAGAGCGTGGCACGTGCATGCAAATTATGATATACAGCCTCCATGTACAGGTTTGGTCGGCTGCTCCGAGTCGCTGGCAGCCCGAACGAGGATAGCAAGTAGTACAGTATATACCGCAACACGTCCGCCGTTGCAAGTATACCCGTCCGTCCATTCAACCCGCCTGCCGAGCTCGTCTCTCGTCCCCCCTCGCGTCCTCCCACCCTCGCTTTTCCCCCTGTACACGCGCTCTCTGGCGCCTATATATATATATATACGACGACCCCGATTATCCGTAGCCGATTCCGATGGTGCTGTTGCTGCTGCTGCGCTACCCTCCCTCCCCGGATCCGTGCTTCTGGGTTAGGTTGGTACCCGTCACGGTACCAGGCTCGTTCGGATCGTGGGTACGATGATCTCGGGACAGAGATCGTCCTTCTTGTCCTCGCGTATCGTCTTGCGTGCGTTCAAGCTGCGGAAGCAGAAAGTCAGATCAAGCACTAATAATTTTTAAAGGACAGAAAAAGACGAGACGAGGAGAACGAGAACTCACACTGCGAGCATCGAGTTGACGTACACTAGAGCATCACGAGACAGACGTATGCACATATGAAACGAAAAGGGAAAAAGGTCGGCACTCGGGACGGACGGCGAGCAAAAGAGACGCGACACACGCACGTTTCGGGAGTATCTCGGAGGGAAGGGCTTGCCAGGGGGCACCTTGGACGGTGTACTGAGTCGACACGCGTGAGGACTCGGAACGCGGATCGCAACTGTCGGATAGCATGGGAACTCACGGAAACGGCGACGCACGTCGCGGTCAAACTGTAGGTCCAAAATCAACGCCCGCATCGCGTACGCCACCCGTGGGCAGCCCCGTTCTTACTTACCACGTCAAGAGGCCCATCTGCACAAAGACCATCACCATGCGTTGTATTCGGTTCCTAGACCTGGAGGAGATCGCCAGTCAAGGTTTGGTGATTCAGCGTCTGTGTCAACATGATGCGTACCTCCTTACGCCAGTGCGGGCTTCACGGAGATAAAAGATCATCGACGCCGAAATGATAATATCACATAGGGCACTGGCGCCGTACGAGGAGGGGAGATACTAGAACGACGACCGGTGGATGACCGTACTCCCGTACGTTTCCAATAGATACGTACTGGATTAGTGAAGAGCGTCTCGATCTTTCTACTGGAAATCCTGATCCGTCGGGATGAGGCGAGTGACATGGAAAGACGTGCACAGGGTAAACGTACATGGCACCGGAAGCTACTTTCGGTGTCGATGACATCAGATCCTGATAGACATGTCCAAGGTGAAAGCAACCTACTTGCTCCTAGGACTATCACCAGTGAGAAGCGAAGCCCAAAGATTGGAAGCAAATGACTTACTCAATTGAAGGGCAGCAAGAGCCGCCTAGGAATCGTAGCTGTGGGAACCCAGCAGAAAAAACGAACTGGGAGCTAGCACGTACCACCGAGCCAGCGACTATCCGATTATTATCGCTGACTGAAGAATCATGTGAGATGAACAAGCGAGGATCAACTCCGGGACCGACCTATCCACACTCTGTGACAGTAGAACCTATGGTCGTGCATGAGTTGTATAACCTACTATCAATCCACGACAGAGAGACCCACATTTGTACGCCAAACGTTGTCAGCGTCTTGGAATGTCAGACGGATATCGCTTCCGAATAATAATAAGACGTCATACCGCTGTGGGGATAGCAACCTGTCCCAGTCAAGAGCGTCAGAGACAGTGAAGCATGCAAGCAACTAGTTATCTTACAAGAGATTCCCTGCATCACACATACCAGCTCTTGAGTGATCCTCAAAATTTTCAGGAATGAGAGACGCACCAAACGTTCTCGACCGTGCAATGGTATGACAAGTTTCGACGACAGGATACGAATTGCTCCCATACAATGGCGACTGCCATGGAGGTCTGAAAAATGTCAACGAGTCTACGGCACGGCTTAGCGGACCCCGCCTTCGTGAAACAAGGGTGGATAACTACAAGATACTCAATACCTGGGTCGATCAGCGGGCGGTCTGATTTAAAGTCGAAAATAAACTCACCACCACCCTCAGTGATCGACGTTCGTTGGGAAACCATCGAACGTAGGCATAGCCTTGACCCAAGGATACACCTGTCAACCTATCGACGATACTTTGGTTTGAAAACTGTCACACAACGAAACGCTGGTACGGACATCATTGTGATCACACAACCTGGGGAGGAAGGGTTCACTCTGTGTGTTTACTTGGATTGAGATACCGTGCACTTACCTGCAAACGATGGACCCCACACTGACGCTGCGGCCGAGGACATCCTGTGCAATAAGATAGTAAGAAGGATTCACCAAGCAGATTGACCCGAACGCCCCATTTAAGTGGGTCCCAGTGCTGTTACTTAAATATCAATCCTGCATTGCCTTACCTCACATTGGTTTGACAGGTCCGATGGTCGTCCTTCGACTGCAGCACCTATTGACTCCAGAAACGGTCACGTAATGGCACGTCTTTGGCACGATTTGTGAGTTCTGATTGGTTGGCCAATTCACAAATAAGGGAATTCTCGGATGTTTTACCACAAAAGCAAATGACAACGCTTTGGGTGCCATTTTCGGATTGGCAGATTTGAACTGCGTTAGCCGAGATCATTAAAATATTGACACTGAGGGGGCCTCGCTCAGCCAGCCGGACGAAAAAGGAATGACATAGTTTGAGGATGTTTTGGGCTTGCGCCAGAGTCGGCCGCAGCGTCAGTGTGGGGTTCATCGTTTGCCCAATTAAAGCTCGCAAAACAACCAGAAATGACTCACATGTTATATACATTATAACACTGTTTTATGACAGATTGGCATACCTGAATTGTAATACGTGTGCGGACTCTCAAAGACCCTAGGAATTCAATGTCACATTTCCCAGTTGTTGACCCTGGGAGGTTTACAGTAAAGCGACCATTATATAGGACCGGTCCGCGAACCGGGCCAAGAACTCAAATTATGGTTAGCTCAGATCGACAGATCCACTGATGCGAACCAGAGTTCTCAAATGGACTTTCAACTGATGACGTTACTTGCCTGCTTTGCCGATCGGCGTACCGCACCGAATAAGACCCATAGATGGCCCATACTCTGAGTCTGAGACATGTATAAAACATGATCACTTGGTGACCCATAAGCCTCATCTGAGCTGACGAACATAAAGGTTATTCGACACATTGTTTGATGTCGACTCAATCAACTAATTGATTCGAACCTAAAAATCATATCGGAGCAGATGACACCGCATGGCAACCTGGAATAAATTGCCTTCAATGAGATGCGCAGGCAGGGTCTGGCCAGCTCGCTTCAGGTGACTGTGCAGGGTGCAATGATGTAGAGAAAAAGGCCGGTAAGAGATGCGAAACATATTTCGTGTTCTCTAGGATGTAAGTACGATGCATATGAGCACTGGAACATCACCCCGCGAGTCCGTTGGAGTCCAGGACCTGTTCGTGTCGTTCAACAACTGAACTTCCTCCCGTTAGTATCAGTCGCTCGGATCGTGGATATGACGATCTCGGGGTTGAGCTCGGCTTTCTCGTTCTCGCATGTCGTCTTATGTGGATGCAAGTTATGAGGAAAAAAGGAAGGCATTCAAATTCGAGCGCCAAGAAAGGGAGACGAAAAAAGGAGGACACGAGGAAAGCAAGACCCGCACCACAAGGATGGTGATCATGTACAATACAGCGTTAGTAGGGTAATGGGATAAAATAAAAGTATGCGAAAAATGGGATGTTAGGATTCGGAACGGACGTGGAGCAGATAGATATGAAACACGCACGTTTTGGAAGTATCTCAGAGGGAGGCCCTCGATTTGTCGTATATGACCGTATGCCGGCGCATACACAGCGTTGGGGCGATCATCATAAGTTGAGGTGATATCACATTCCTCTTTTTCAAGGTTTACACCTCCAACACACTCAAATACTCCCGCGAGTGATAGCAGTGAGTCATGGTTTCGTCATACCGTTTTATCACGTATCTGCCACTCTGCTATCCCCCTTAATGGCTTTCACGTTACTTCTCGACATGTTCGGGGATATATCGAAAGTGAAAAGTCTGTGTGGGACCATAAACCTGACATTACAACACTCATCGTGGATTAAAAAAGCAGTCACCGATACTTCTGCACAAACGCGTGCGACGACAAAAGATGGTCAAAGAAACAAGACAAAACCGTAAGAAAAATGAGACGTCGCTGGCAATCAGTCACCCCTTCAGTCTGTCAACACCGTGTTGCCGAAAATCCGTGCCTCCACTGGCGAAGTCGACTTCTTCTGCCGCACCAAGGACTCAAGTTCTGAGGGGGAACACTCGTACATGAGGTCATGGGAGGTGGAAAGCTAGCTGAACAAAAACTCAAGCTGGGTTACCATTAGTTGAACAACCACACCGTCGCCTTAATAGAGTTGCGATCGTTTGCAAGGCAATCTAGTTCCCCGTCTCCTCATCCTGGCTATATTACATAGAAAGGGACGATCAATGATTTATACGCTGAGGCCATTTAGCAAAATAATAAAATATTTAGTGCCAAGGGATGAACAGTGTATGCTGCCCCCTGGATTTATTCAATGATGGCCAAGCTAGACCGAGCTGCAAAGCCTGATGCGAAGGCGTATGACGTTGCTGATGCAGTGGACCACTCGGGACGTTCATAACAAAAGAGACATGAAACTGGAATGACGACGGCGTACAGCTCACTTTAACCACGGTATCAGACACAGATGAAATGATCAGTCGAAGTCCACGTACAAATTGGAGGGCGGCACCCTTGGTCTTCTTCTCCCCACCGAGCTCGAAGCTAGAATGGCGAGTTAAAAGCGCAGCATAAAGGAAAGATCAGAGTGCAACTTACTGCTTGCATCGTTTCAACGACAGCTGCATTTTGTACTTGCACACCGTACATTCCAGTCTCAACACGACCTTTTTCGTAGTCTTAGCCTTGAAACGATGCAGCGCGTGAGTGATGCAGTGACGGATGCTACGATCATCCTACTTTTTTATGGAATACAGGCTTTGTCTGACCACCGTACCCAGATTGTTTTCGGTCGTAACGACGCTTTCCTTGGGCGAATAGCGAATCTTTGCCCTTCTTATATTGGGTTACCTTGTGGGGCCTAGAAGGAAATGAGAGCTTTGAGAGTATACGTGTATCGTAACCCAGGCACGTACGTGTGCTTCTTGCACGTCTTGCCCTTGCAGTCTTGCGAACCAAATGAGCTGTCGATATTGCAAGTGCGATCCTGCTTGACTTACATGTCCGTCGTGTCC
>JBBPLO010000482.1:0-19118 GCA_038089835.1 Retiboletus flavoniger
CAACATCGAGCGCGACACCTCCAAACTTCCGAACTCCGGCCTCCGAAATCGGGGCACCGATTCTGAGCAAAGGCGCACCACATACGGTGAAGCCAAGCCCCAGCCCCCAGCATAACTCCGAAGTTTCAGAGTTAGCTCCGAAGTTTCGGAGTTAGCTCCGGAGTTGACCCGGTCTTAACACCCCTCCACCTTCCAAGCTTTCATGAACCACATCTTCGCCGACATGATTGTGGAACGTTGGTTAAAAATCTACATGGACGATATCGGAATCCATACCAAAGGCAACCTTGACACACATCACGAACGCACCCATCGAGTACTCCAGCGTTTACGAGAAAACGGTTTATCCCTGAAAATTGCCAAATGTACCTTCGATTCCCCCACTGTGGAATACCTAGGCCTGATCATTGGCCAAGGGATCATTCGCATGGACCCCTCCAAACTCTCCGCAATCCAAGACTGGCAAAACCCCTCCTCGGTCACTGGTGTCCGCTCTTTCCTCGGGTTCGCCAATTACTATCGAAAATTCATCGCCAACTACTCCAATATCGCCACCCCTCTCACCCTCCTCACCTGGAAAGATCAACCATGGGTGTGGTCTCCCCTCCAACAACGCGCCTTTGATTCCCTAAAGACCGCCTTCTGCTCTGCCCCCATCCTAGCCCTCCCTGACGTAACTCGCCCTTTTTCCCTCATGACCGACGCCTCCCTCCTCGCCACCGGTGCCATCCTCATGCAGGCGGATATGAACAGCGACCTCCAACCTGTCACCTACTTCTTCAAAACCTTCGCCCTCACCGAATGAAACTATGACATCTACGACTGCGAACTCCTAGCAGTCATCCTCTCACTTTCTGAGTGGCGTCAATACCTCCAAGGAATCTCACACCCCATCACTGTCATCACTGACCACAAACACCTATCCTACATGCGTGACCCCCGAAAACTCTCTCGTTGACAGGCCAAATGGGTGTTATTCCTACAGGACTTCAACATCCTTTGGAAAGTCCTACCAGGTTCTCAAATGGGACCCGCTGACGCCCTTTCCCGTCTTCCACTTGTCGACACATCTTTAGACAATTTGGACACCTCCATTGTCCCTGACCCCATTGTCATCAATGCCATTGATCTCTCTCTCGTTGATCTCATCTGCTCTAGCACCTCCTCCAACCCCCTTGTACTCCGTGCTATCGCTCTTCTCACTGATGGTTCCCCCCTCTTTCCCTGGTCCCATCTCTCTGACTGGACTTTTGACAATGGCCACCTCTTTTTCCAACACCGTATGTATGTCCCTCCATCAGCCCGCTCTGCGGTTCTCCATACCATCCACTCCTCACCCCTGTTGGGCCACATGGGCGTCTTCTGCACCAAGGCCATCCTTGAACACGACTTCTGGTGGCCAGGCCTCTCGACCTTTGTCAAACACTTCATTTTGGGCTGCGCCGTTTGCCAACAGAACAAGGTTAACACCCACCCTGTTCATCCCCCACTATTACCCATACCCTCCACGAGTACTCTCCCCTTTCGCCAGCTCTCCATCGACCTCATCACTGATCTTCCCCTTTCCAACTCCTTTGACTCTATCATGGTCGTGGTCGACCATGGACTTACTAAGGGGGTAATCCTCATCCCCTGTACCAAGAAAATTGATGCCGCAGGAGTTGCCCTCCTCTTTTTTGAAAACATATTCAAAAGATTCGGCCTCTATGTGTTACGCTGAGCGGTGGAGCTGCAGCGGGACCTCAATGTGAGCTCTACATGGGTACGAAGACGAGGGAGGATACTTCGGGTATTCTGACAGAAGACTTCGGAGATACATCCTCAAGGTTGGTAGCTTGAGGAGAGACGACGTCAAACGACTCGTAGATGAACTTCAAGGGAGACCCTTAAGTTCGGGACAAAGGTTCAAGGTGTAAGCCTCAGGGAAGTCCCTTAGCTTAAGTGTACTGGGGGCGAGCATGGGGAACGAGGAGTGGCTTAGAGCTCGTAGAATTAAAGAGACTAAGCTAAGGAGAGATACAGTGGGGCGCGCGATATAAGTACAGTCGCCAAGGGTTAGGTAATGGGCTTCTAATAAGCCCGAGATAAGGAGTGAGTCATCCGCAGCAGATAAGGATGAGTCACTATGAGTCAGTTCTAATAATACAACGGTTCCGCGATAAGACGGAAGGGAAGGAACCGGGGAAGTGGAACTCGGGGCGAGAACGGAGTTCCTAAGTCCGAGATAAGGCGAGAGACGTACGAGGACTTAGCCTAAGTAAAAAGGAGAAAATAAAAGGAAAAAGGGGCGATCCACCCTGGATCGTAACATTACCCCCGTGCTAGGGGTGAGACTCCGGCGAATCCTTTTCACAGGTCAATATATCCGGCGCCTGGGGAGCCCGTCATGTTAGCGTAAGTGACATCATCGAAGACGTCATCGACGTCATCGTCTCTGTAGTTATGGACCTCGACTGGGGAGCGGGGTCAGTGAGGTCAGTGGTTGACACGACGCGGTGGAGGTGTGGGAAGCGGGGGAGGAGATGGGTGAGTCCGTCGGTTACAACGTTGTTCGGGGGAGCGATTCCCTTGAGAGGAGCCGGACGACGAGGAGAAGTGAGGTGGGGGAGGAGGTTGTCAGAGGGGGCAGCATTGTTGGGTATGTCCCGGTGCGAAGTTGAGACAGAGCGGGCATTGGTAGACCTGGCAGTCAGCCCGAAAGTGGCCGAGACGGTGACAGTGGAAACAAGCCTGTCAGTATCTGGGGTGTGACTCCGTAAGGGGAGTCATGCCGTCGTTGCCAGTCCAGAAGGCTTCTGCTCGGGCTAAGAAGTCTATCTCCGTGGGGTCTAGAGGGGAAGCAGATGCGGAGGGGGTGGAGTTGGCTCAGCGAGCCAGTCGTTCGGAGTGTTCTTTCAGGTACCTGTCGAGGTCCTGGAAGAATTCGAGGGCTCCGAGCTGGTAGGCAAGGAGCAGGGACACAGCGCGTGCATCTCAGTAGATAGAGGATAGGACGGAGTGGAGGCAGGCGCGCTGAGCATCCGAGGGGTTAGGGGGGATGAGGCCGAGGCAGGCGATCTGCAGGTAGAGTTTGGAGACGAGCTCCAGAGGGGATGCAACCTCGACGAAGGACTGCATGGGGATGAGGAGGTGGGAGTCGGTGAGGGCTGACGCGAGCTCCTGGAGGTCGTCGCGGGATGGGTAGTCTTTGCACAATCTGCGCGCATTGATTGGGATGTCGACGCTAAGGATGGGCGTCGGGAGGACGGTGGCGAGCGAGACAGGGGGGAGCTTGGGAGAGTGGTCAGCCCAGCGTGGGGGACCAGCGGCGGGGGATCCCCAGCCAGGGGATGGAGCACGGGAGGAGGATGTCATAGGATCATAGACGGGGGATGCGTGAGAAGCTATCATAGCGAAATCTATAGGTAGGTCATCCGTGAGGACAATGTTTCATTTGTCAGCGAGAGGGGAAGAGAGAGGGGGAGAGGAGCGGAGAGATGATACGGTGGTAATAGAAGACATGTTCTTTTCATTGTTTTTCTTTTGGTGTGCTACGAAAGGGAGAGAGAGAGGGAGACTAAGGAGGGAATGCGCGGGGGTGTGCCTTCTTATAGGCAGAGAGGATGGTCCGTGTGCGTTTGAGATCCTTTTCAGGGAGCCAGGAGTCATCATCGGCAGAGTACCCTTTCCACCGGACTAGATAGTGGCGCTTATCCGAAGCACCACGGTGACGTATGATCTTTTCAATTTCGTATTCTTCTTGTCCGCCGATGAGCTCTGGCGGGTTCTTTTTGAAATGCGGGCCGTATACGGCGTTTTGGCGATAGGGCGATAAGAGGGAAGCATGGAACGTGGGGTGGAGTTTCCACGTTTTCGGGAGGGCTAGACGGTAGGAGACCGGGGACAATATGTCAGTGATAACGAAGGGTCCTTCTCTTTTAGGAGCGAATTTGGGGTTGGCTAGTTCCCGGCGGAGGTTGCGAGCCTCAAGCCATACCTTATCTCCTTTACAAAAGGGGGTGAAGGGTTTCCTGTTCTGGCTGGCCATCACTTGGCGAGCCAGTTCGTGGGAGGCTAAGGCCTCGTTTCGGGTGGAGGAGAGTTCTTTGAGCTGCGTTTCAACGGCGGGGACGTTGGTGTTGGGAACTAGAGTGGGGAGAGGGTTAGATTCGTACCCCATGAGGAGGAAGAATGGGGATCGGTTGGTGACAGAGTGGGGGCGGTGATTGTGGGTGAATTCTGCTAGGGGGATCTTGCTGGCCCAAGACGTGGGGTCATCTCTGCAGAAGATTCGGAGGTAGGTCTCGACCTCCTGGTTGACTCTTTCGGTTTCTCCGTCGGTCTGAGGGTGGAAGGCGGTGGAGAGGGCGAGCTTGTAATTGAGGATTCTCCCGAGTTCTTTGGAGAAGGCGGAGGCGAATTGAGGGCCACGGTCGGAGATAATCTTGTCGGGGAGGCCGTATCTGGAATAGACTTTGTGGGCAAAGAGGGTGGCGATGCCGTCGGCGGTGACAGTTTTCTTGGTGGGGCAAAGAATTACCCCCTTCGTAAGGCCGTGGTTGACCACAACCAGGAGACTATCAAAGCCGTCGGAGATGGGAAGGTCTGTGATGAGATCACAGGAGATTTGTTGGAAGGGTCGGGTGCAGGAGGAGCGGATGGGGACGAGAGGGGGAGTGGTAGGGTGCGTGTTGGTTTTATTTTGTTGGCAGACCGCGCAGCCGGCAACGTAGTTGTGGACATGGGTGGCGAGGCTGGGCCACCAGCATTCGGCAGTGACGAGTTGGCGGGTTTTGAGGAAACCGGGGTGTCCGGCGGTGGGGTGGTCATGGTGTTTGGCCAAGACTGCTTGGCGGGAGTTGGGGGGAACATAGAGGCGTCCGTGGAACGTGAGGGCTCCGTTGACGGATTGCCAAGGGGAGAAGCGGGTGCGGAAGGAAGGTGGGAGTGGTGCGGAGAGGGATTGGATGGCCTGAAGGGCCGTCGGGTCGATGGAGCACTCGTCGGAAATTTGTTTCATGAGGAGGGAGTCAACGGAGGCAACGAACGCGGTTTCGGGGAGTACAGTGACCGCGGTGTTGTCAGTGTCGTGGAAGTCGAGGTCAGGACGTCAGGAGAGGGCATCAGGGCCCGTGAGTTTCAAGGTGGGGGTGTAGGAGAACTCAAGGTCGTAGTCGGCGAGGTCTAGGAGCCATCGCGCCTGGCGACGGTTGAGGTCTTGGGGTTTGTGGAAGTAGGTAAGGTTGCGGTGGTCGGTGAAGACTTTGACGGGGAAGGGAGCACCTCGGAGGTAGTGGCGCCAGGCAGAGAGGGTGCACATGACGGCGAGGAGTTCGCGGTCATAGATGTCGTAATTTCGTTCGGCGGGGTTGAACGACTGCAAGATGTACGAACAGGGTTGCCATTCCCTGTTTGGGTTGAGCTGTTGGAGGATGGCGCCAGAGGCAAACTTGGAGGCATCGGTGGCGATGGAGAACTGGGCGCCCGTATTGGGGAGTTGGAGGACGGGTTGAGAGAGGAAGGCGGCCTTGAGGGAGTCGAAGGCTTTCTGGCAGTCGGGGGACCACTGCCACGGTTGGTTCTTCTTGGTGAGGTCGATAAGAGGTTGGGCGGTGGTGGAGTATCCTTGGATGAAGCGCCTATAGAAGTTAGCGAATCCTAGGAAGGAGCAAACTTGTTTCAAGGTTGTGGGGACGGGCCATTTGGAGATGCCCTCGAGCTTGACAGGGTCCATGGCGATGTGACCGGGTTTGACGATGAGGCCAAGGTATTCGACCTCGTTGGTGGCGAACTTGCACTTTTCGAGTTTGAGGTGGAGGTCGAGTTCCTCCATGCATTTGAGGACACGGCGGGTTCTGTCGGTGTGAGTGGTCTCATCGGGGGAAAAGATGAGAAGGTCGTCCATGTATATGACAAGCCATCCTTCGGCGATCAGATCTCCGAAGGAGTCGTTCATGAATCTCTGGCATGTGGCAGGAGAGTTTGTGAGTCCGAAGTACATCACGTTGGGTTCGAAGAGGCCGCGATGGGTTACGAAGGCGGCCTTCCATCGGTCTTCCAGGGAGATCTGGATGTTGTTATACCCCCAGCGGACGTCGAATTTGGTGAATTTCCGAGCGTCCTTGAGCTTGTCAATGAGTTCGGAGATGAGGGGAAGTGGGTAAGCATCCCGGACGGTTGCTTCGTTAAGTTTGCAGTAGTCCTGGCAAGGGCGTAGTCCTCCATCCTTTTTGTGGATGAAGAAGAAGGGGGACGCTTGGGGAGACTTGGAGGGGGAGATCTTCCTGGCGGCGAGGTTCTCGTCGATGAATTTGTCGGCGGCGGCTTTCTCATCGGGGGAAAGGGGGTAGATCTTTCCGATAGAGGGGGTGAACTCAGGCTTTAGTAGGATCTTGTGGTCGTAGGGTCTAGAGGGTGGAAGGTGGTCAGCAGCTTCTTGGGCGAAGACTGACTTGAACTCGGTGTATTCCGAGGGTAGGGAGACTTTTGGGGCTGCGAGGGCCTCTTCTTTGGCAAGTTCCGTGGCCTTGGTAATCTTGGCGATCTGCGAGGCGTGGAGGAATCGAGATCCACAGCGAATGATGCGGAAGACGGATCGGTTGCAGATGGCAACATTGAGGTATCTCTCCTCCACTTCTCGATCGAGGTAGTTGTGGAGGTGGTCATGGGATATAGCACGGACTGGGATGGAGTCTGGCTCGTGGATGGGGAAGGTATAGACCTTGTTATGGCGTTCAAGGTTCTTCTTGTGCTCGTGGTGGAGTAGGGCAGACTGGTCGATGGACTCGTCCAGGGAGAGGGTTCGGGTGGTCCAGTCAATCTTGGGGTTGGCGGAGCGAAGCCATGGGAGTCCGAGGATTAGGTTATCTCGCCCTAGGTGCATGACGTGGAAGAGGACCTTTTGGGCGAGTCCTTCGATGTTGAGGAACAGGGAACACATGTGGGTGATCTTTCCTCAGTGGTTGGTGGTTCCATCCGCGTTTTTGGCTAGGATGGGGGAGGAGAGTTTCGTCGCTGGGAGTTTATGTTTGGTGACAAAGTCGTAGTCAATGCAAGAGATGCTGGTGCCGCTGTCAACAAGCGCTCTGGTGTCGACGGTTTTCATAGTGTACGAGGGGTGTATGACTTGGATTGGGATGATCATTGATTTAGTCACAGCTTTTACAAGTACAGAGGCAATGTAGGAAGGGGCTAACGTCGAGGTAGGCTTCCTTTCTAAAAATCCTGGAGGAATACGGCTTTTACCGACTCCTCATCTTCTTCGTCATCATCCTCGACCTCTTGTAGGCAAGGGATTTCTTCTTTGTCAGCCACCTCCGCCACCTTCTTGGTTGGTGGGCGAGGGGTCTTCGGTACCTGTGGGGAAAAGGCCGGGCAGTTCCTGGAGGAGTGGCCGCTTTGGTGGCATCGGAAGCAGAGGTTGTTTTTAATGCACCGTTGTTTCTCTTCCGGTGTCATCTTGGTGATGGTGCGGACTATGTCCACATCCATAGCGTTGGGGTCAGGTCGTGCCTTCGGGGTGAAGGTGATATCCTTGGCGCGGGAGGCACCGGTTCAGGAGGCTACTTCGTGGGGGCAGTTCCACATGTTGTCGAAGTGGGTCGCTTTGGAGTACCAGTCGCCGATGGTGGTCGGGGGGGTTTCCATCGCGTAGATCTTGTACATGATGGACGAGGGTAGTCCAGTGGAGAAATAGGCAATGAGGACGTTGTCGTCAGTGATTTGGGATACGGCGACTTTGCTGCAGAAGGTGGCAATGTAGTTGACGAGGGTAGGAGAGAATCCTTCCTTCTTCTTTTGCATTCGGATGGTGGAAAGCCAGGCAATGGCGTTCCCGATAGAGTCCTGGTGCTTGAAGGCAGCCATGAACTCGGTGGTGAAGGCGGCTACGGTTCCGAGGTTGATGGCCCCGGCAGTGATGTATTTCTGGCAGAAGGTCGCGGCCCAGATGGCAGCGGATCCTTTGGTCATATATAAAAGAGTGAACGCGATTTTCTTTGCGTCCATGTCGTAGACGTCAGCGTTGACGATGAGGTAGAACTGAACAGCATTGAACCACTGTTCGGATTTATCGTAGGACCCATTGAAGGGTTCGGGGGCTCCAAGACGGAGTTCCTTTGCAGCCATTGTAGCTGGGGGCGAGGGCAAGGGGGCAACGGTGGGGCACGTGCGAGAGAGAGGGAACCTGGTGAGGGTCGGGGGTCGGGTAGGTCTGGTAGGGATAGACACGCTCGGTTGCGAGACAACGGGAGTGGGAGTCTCAGGGGAAGGAACTCGCGGAATACTAAGTTGTTGAGCGATTCCTTGGGCAAGGAGGAGGGTTTCGTCTTCCTCTTGGGCAGAGGTGGGGTTGAGATCAGGGTCTGAGTGTTCAAGGGACGAGGGGGACGAGGGTTCGGGGGAGGACTGGCCTTGGTCGGGCGTACCTCGGGGTTTGAGCCAGAAGGTGCTAATGGTGACGCTTTGCCTAGGGAATCACCCCGTGCAGGCTGATCGCAGGAAAGGGGTGCACGGTTGTCCAGGGAATCACCCTGTGCGGACCGAGTGCGGGAGCGGGTGAATGGAGCGACCTGAAAGTCGTCCGTAGGGGAAGAGCTTAGTCTTTTGTTATGCTGAGCGGTGGAGCTGCAGTGGGACCTCAATGTGAGCTCTACGTGGGTACGAAGACGAGGGAGGATACTTCGGGTATTCCGACAGAAGACTTCGGAGATACATCCTCAAGGTTGGTAGCTTGAGGAGAGACGACGTCAAACGACTCGTAGATGAACTTCAAGGGAGACCCTTAAGTTCGGGACAAAGGTTCAAGGTGTAAGCCTCAGGGAAGTCCCTTAGCTTAAGTGTACCGGGGGCGAGCGTGGGGAATGAGGAGTGGCTTAGAGCTCGTAGAATTAAGGAGACTAAACTAAGGAGAGATACAGTGGGGCACGCGATATAAGTACAGTCGCCAAGGGTTAGGTAATGGGCTTCTAATAAGCCCGAGATAAGGAGTGAGTCATCCGCAGTAGATAAGGATGAGTCACTATGAGTCAAGATAAGGAGTGAGTCATCTGCAGTAGATAAGGATGAGTCACTATGAGTCAGTTCTAATAATACAACGGTTCCGTGATAAGACGGAAGGGAAGGAACCAGGGAAGCAGAACTTGGGGCGAGAACGGAGTTCCTAAGTCTGAGATAAGGTGAGAGACATACGAGGACTTAGCCTAAGTAAAAAGGAGAAAATAAAAGGAAAAAGGGGCGATCCACCCTGGATCGTAACACTATGACTCCATTATCTCAGACAGAGGCCCCCAGTTCGCCTCTGCCTTCGCTGTCGAGTTAGCCCACCTTTTGAAGTACGATATATGCCTTTCCTCCGCATACCACCCACAAACCAATGGCCAGACTGAACGAACCAATCAAGAACTTGAAGTGTATCTACACATTTTCTGTTCTAACAACCCCCACTCCTGGGCCAACCTCCTCTCGTCTGCGGAATTCCACCACAACTCTGCCCCCCATTCTTCCACCCAGAAATCCCCATTCTTCTTACTCTACGGGTACGAACCTCAAACCTTCCCTCCACTCAGGAAAACCTTCTTCCCCACTCTTGAATCCCGACTCACTTCCCTTAATTCCACCCAAAAGGAAGTGCTAGCAGCCCACGAATCTGCCCAAAAGATCATGACAAACTGCTCCTGTCAGAAATTCTCCCCATGGAAACCCGGAGATAAGGTATGGCTAGAAGCCACCAATCTCAAGCTGAACTACCCCTCTAGAAAGCTAGCCCCTAAACGCCACAGACCTTTTGAAATTACCCAAGTGCTATCTCCCTTATCCTATAGACTCCAACTACCACCCACATGGAAGATCCACAACGTCTTCCACACCTCGCTCTTATCTTCTTATCGTGAATCCCCAGCACATGGACCCCCCTTCCTTCTTCCCCCACCTGACCTTCTCAGAACAGAAGAGGAATACAAAGTCGAAGCCATCATTAATCATAAAGGACTTGGCAATCACCTGAGGTACCTGACAGCATGGAAAGGATACCCCTCGTCGGAAAACACCTGGGAACCGGAGTCCAATCTCAGACATGCCTGTCGACTGCTTTCCACTTACAAACGACTTCACTCCATCTGAGCTCTTATTGACACAAAAGATGTCAGTCTCTCCATGAGTATTGCCTAGTGTGTCAATAACCCAAGTCCATGAACTCTCTGCTACTTACTCTCTATATCAACGATGTCCTCATTTTCTGCCATGACTGCCTCATCCCCCTCACCCACCTCCTCCTGCTTTTTGTCCTCATTACGCTCATGACATGTTTACCCATTGTTCTTGCCCAAACATGGACGCCTCTCTCTATTCGGCATCATCCTCGAAACTCCTGCTCTCACCCTCACCCTCAAAACCCTCCCCCTCTTCCCTGAGGATGAGACCACCCACGCCCTCATCCG
Organism: Retiboletus flavoniger; assembly: GCA_038089835.1. Taxonomy (NCBI): domain Eukaryota; kingdom Fungi; phylum Basidiomycota; class Agaricomycetes; order Boletales; family Boletaceae; genus Retiboletus; species Retiboletus flavoniger. Next base: position 10,416 of record JBBPLO010000482.1, read on the forward strand.
CACATACCATTCTGTGTCTTCCGCCTTATGTCTAGCGGAAACCCTTACACCCCAGGATCCCACCATACGTTTCTCCATTGACGAGACCAGACGAAATTCACTCGTCGCCCTTTCATTCCACGGCTTCCATAGTTTTGTGGAAGCACTCCCTCCTCTGCTTATCTACGTCGCCTTCAGACGAATCTACGACTCCCTCTCACAAGTACAGCACGACCATTACTTACAATCTCTAGACGATCTCTTACTCGTATGCCCTCATCAGGCCATTCTACCCATACCCCCTCCATCTATGAGCCGCCTCACAGACAGACTTTCCTCCCCTCCTCCCGCGGACACCCCCACCATCGTCGCTTCTGACGAAGAAGACTCCGACTCCGAGTCTGATGAAGCCCTGGTCCCTTCCTCCATACGTTCGTCCCACATCACTCCTGTTTCCCAGACTGAAGTCCAGTGGATCCATTTACCCAATGGCACCCATGTCCTGTCCTCCCTGACTTGAGTCATGCCTCGAGCTGATAGCATTCAACTCATTCCTGCCTCCCTAGGCACCGAGTGCTTTCACTGCTGTCTTCAAGGTCATTATCAACAGGACTGCCCTATCTTCCGCTGCCCCCACTGCTCTTCCCTTGCCCCTGGCCACATTGCAACTCAATGCAACTGTGTCCAGTGCAACTATTGCTGTAATTGGGGACATTCCGCCAAACTCTGTCCCCATCGCAAATGCGCTCTGTGTGCTCAGCCTGGGCATATCCAATCTCTCTGTTCGTTTAACACTGCTTCCCCCTCTCAGACACATGCCATCTTCGGACCGCCAGCTCTTTGAAGATCCCTTTGGGAGAAGAGGTTTGTGTTATGATCCATGGTGGATCGCTCTTTTCTTTTCTTTTTCCTTTCCTCTGTTTTACTTAGCTAAGTCCTCTATCACCTCACGTCTTATCTCGGACTTAGGAACTCCATTCATGCCCCGAGTTCCGTCTCCCTGGTTCCTTCCATTCTGTCTTATCTCAGAACTGTTGTATTATTAGAACTGACTAACAGTGACTCATCCTTATCTACTGCGGATGACTCACTCCTTATCTCAGGCTTACTAGAAGCCCATTACCTAAATCCTTGGCATATGTACTTATATCACTTCTCGCTGCTTGTACTTTCCTTAGCTTAGTCTACTCAATTCTACGAGCTCTAAGCCACTCCTTGCCCCTCTTGTCGCTGTCTGTTACCAGCACATTAAGGCTAAGGGACTTCTCTTAGGCCTTCACCTTGCCCCTTTGTCCCGGACTTAAGGAAACCCCTTGAAGTCCACTTGCAGGCCATTTGGCATTGCCTCCGTTCGAAGGACTCCCTTTTGAATGTGCATCTCTGAAGACTTCTGTTGGAACACCCTGTGTATCCTCTTTCGTCTTTGTCCTACATTGAGCTCACTTTGAGTCCCCGCTGGTATTCCATAGCCCAGTGTAACAAAAGACTAAGCTGGCCTTCTACAGACGACTTTCAGGTTGTTCTACCCACCTGCTCCCGCCTTCAGTCTGCATGGGATAATTCCCTGGACAACTGTGCACCCCCTTGCTGCAATCAGCCTGTATGGGGTGATTCCCTGGGCACTGTGCCACCATTAGCTCCCACTGGTACCAACCCTGAGGAATGCCTGAACAAGGCCAATCCTCCCCTGAGCCCTCGTCCCCCTCGTCCCTTGACCACTTGGACCCCGATGTCAACCCCACCTCTCTCCAAGAGGAAGAAAACACCATCCACCTTGCCAAAGGACTCTCCAGACAACTTAGTATTCCGCGAGTTCCTTCCCCTGAGACTCCCACTCCCACTGCCCCGCAACCAAGCGTGTCTCTCCCTACCAGACCTGTTAAACCACCCACCCTCACAGGTTTCCCTCTCTCTCGCACGTGTCCTATCCTCGCGCCCTCACCTCCGCCCCCAACAACTATGTCTTCAAAGGAACTACGCCTTGGAGCCCCTGAGCCCTTCGATGGGTCCTATGATCAATCTGAACAGTGGTTCAACACTGTTCAGTTCTACCTCCTTGTCAACGCCAATGTCTATGACACCGACGCGAAGAAAATCACGTTCGCTTTTTCGTATATGACCAAAGGATCGGCCGCCATCTGGGCAGCCACCTTCCAACAAAAATGTTGCTCAGGCGGAACTATCAACCTAGGCTCCGTCATGGCCTTCACCACTGAGTTCCTAGCCGCCTTCAAACACCAAGACTCCATTGGGAATGCCATCACTTGGCTTTCCACCACCCGCATGCAAAAGAAAAAGGATGGTTTCTCCCCAACCCTCCTCAAATACATTGCCACCTTCCATAGCAAAGTCGTGGTCACCCAAATCACTGACGACAATGTGCTCATCGCCTACTTTACTGCCAGCTTACCGTCATCCATCATGTATAAAATCTATGCAATGGAAACACCTCCAACCACCATCGCTGACTGGTATTCCAAAGCAATGCACTTTGATAACATGTGGAACCGTGCCCATGAAGTCGCCACCAGATCCGGAACTTCCTGCGTCAAGGATTTCTCCTTCACCCCGAAACCATGAGTCAACCCCAATGTCATGGACATCGACGTCGTCTGAACTATCACCAAGATGACCCCAGAAGAGAAACAATGATGCATCAAAAACAACCTCTGCTTCCGATGCCGCCAAAGCGGCCACTCCTCTTGGGACTGCCTGACCTTCTCCCCACAGACATCAAGAACCCCTCACCCATCTGTCAAAAAAGTGGCAGAGGTGACCGACGACGAAGAACTCCCTCACCTACAAGAGATTGAGGATGACGACGAAGATGAGGAATCAGTAAAAGCCGTATTCCTTCAGGGTTTTTAGAAAGGAAGCCTACCCCGACGTTAGCCCCTTCCTACATCGCTTTTGTACTTGTAAAAGCTGTGACTAAATCTATGATCATTCCAGTCCAAGTCATATGCCCCTCATACACTATGAAAACCATCGACACCAGAGCGCTCATTGACAGTGGCGCCAGCATCTCCTGCATCAATCACGACTTCATTGCAAAACATAAACTCCCTACCACAAGACTCTCCACCCCCATCCTCACCAAAAACATGGATGGCACAACCAACCACCAAGGAAAAATCACCCATACATGTTCCCTCTTCCTCAACATCGAAGGACTAGCCCAAAAGGTTCTCTTCCATGTCATGCACCTAGGCCGAGACAACCTCATCTTAGGTCTCCCTTGACTCCATATAGCCAACCCAACCATTGATTGGACCACTCGCACTCTCACCCTTGACAAATCCACTGACCAATCGAAACTCCTCCATTACGAACACAAAAAAGACCTAGAAAGACATAACAAAGTCTACATCTTTCTGACTCATGAACCTGATTCCATCACAGTCTGGACCATCTCCCATGATCACCTCCACAACTACCTTGACCGAGAAGTGGAGGAGAGATACCTCAACATCGCCATATGAAACCGATCCATTTTTCGCATCATCCGCTGCGGATCCCAATTCCTCCACACCTCCCAGATAGCCAAGATCACTAAAGCTACCGAGCTTGCCAAAGAAGAAGCCCTCGCCGCACCAAAAACCTCCCTCCCCTCGGAATATACTGAATTCAATTCGGTCTTCTCCCAAGAAGCTGCGGACCACCTCCCACCATCCAGACCCTACGACCATAAAATCTCTCTGAAACCCAACTTCACCCCTAATATTGGAAAAATCTACCCCCTCTCTCCCAATGAGAAAACTGCCACAGACAAATTCATCGATGAGAATCTCGCTGCCAGAAAGATCTCCCCTTCAAAGTCCTCCCAAGCCTCTCTCTTCTTCTTCGTCCACAAGAAAGACAGAGGACTATGCCCTTGCCAAGATTATCAAAAACTCAACGAGGCGACCGTGCGTGACACCTACCCGCTTCCCCTCATCTCCGAACTCATCGATAAACTAAAAGATGCTCGAAAGTTCACCAAGTTCGACATCTGATGGGGATACAACAACATTCAAATCACCCCCGAAGACCGATGGAAAGCTGCCTTTGTAACACATTGCGGTCTCTTCGAGCCAAATGTCATGTACTTCGGACTCACCAACTCCCCCGCCACGTTCCAAAGATTTATGAATGACTCCTTCGGAGACCTAATTGCCGAAGGATGGCTCGTCATTTATATGGATGACCTCCTCATTTTCTCTGCAGATGAAGCAATGCATACTGAAAGAACTCGACGAGTTCTCCAACGAATGACCGAACTCAACCTTCATCTCAAACTCGAAAAATGCAAATTCTCCACAGACAAAGTAGAATACCTCAGCCTCATCATCAAACCAGGTCACATCGCCATGGACCCCGTTAAGTTAGAGGGCATCTCTAAATGGCCGGAACCAACTACCCTAAAACAAGTCCGCTCATTCTTAGGATTCGCTAACTTCTACAGGCATTTCATCCAAGACTATTCCACCACCGCCCGACCCCTGATCGACCTTACTAAGAAAAACCAACCTTGGGAATGGTCTCCCTCCTGCCAAAACACCTTCAATACCCTCAAAGACGCCTTCCAATCTCAACCCATCCTACAACTCCCCAACTCTGGCACCCAATTTGCGATCGCCACTGACGCGTCAAAATTTGCCTCTGGTGCTATCCTCCAACAACTCGACCCCAATGGAGAATGGAAACCCTTTTCCTATATCTCCCAGTTGTTCAACCCCACCAAATGAAATTACGATGTCCATGACCGTGAACTCCTCACCGTCATGTACGCCCTTTCAGCCTGGCATCACTACCTCAGAGGCACCCCCTTCTCTGTAAAGGTCTTCACCGACCACCGAAACCTTACCTACTTTCGCAAACCTCAGGACCTTAACCGACGTCAAGCACGTTGGCTACTCAACCTTGCTGACTATGACCTTGAGTTCTCCTACACTCCTGCCACTAAACTCACCACCCCCAATGCCCTATCCCGATGGCTGGATCACAACTTCCACGAGACAGACAACTCTGCCGTCACTCTCCTCCCTGAAACTGTGTTCATATCCACCATTGATACCCTCCTAGCCAAACAAATATCTGACAAATGCACTATCGACCCAACGGCACTCTTGGCTGTCCAGTCTCCCTCCGCCCCACTCCCCACGTCATTCTGCGCCCGTTTCTCCCCCTGGCAATCCATCAATGGTGCCCTCACCTTCCACGGCCGTCTCTATGTTCCCCCCAACTCCCACCAGGCCATCATAGCCAAACACCACGACCATCCTACCGCCGGTCACCCCAGCTACCTAAAAACTCGCCAACTTGTCTCCGCTGAATGTTGGTGGCCCAGCCTCACCACCCACATTCGTAATTACATCACTGGCTGTGCCATCTGCCAGCAAAACAAGACAAACACCCACCCAACCACCCCTCCTCTCATGCCGATTTCCTCCTCCTGCACCCACCCCTTCCAGCAGATTTCCTGCAACCTCATCACAGATCTCCCTGTCTCAGACGGATTTGATAGTCTCCTGGTCGTGGTTGACCACGGCCTTACTAAGGGGGTAATTCTTTGCCCCACCAAGAAAACCGTCACCGCCGATGGAATTGCCACCCTATTCGCACACAAAGTCTACTCCCAATATGGACTCCCAGACAAAATCATCTCTGACTGAGGTTCCCAGTTCGCCTCCATGTTCTCCAAAGAACTTGGAAGAATCCTCAACTACAAACTAGCCCTCTCCACCGCCTTCCACCCTCAGACCGACGGAGAGACCAAAAGAGTCAACCAAGAAGTAGAAACATATCTCTGCATCTTCTGCGGAGATGACCCCACGTCATGGGCCAACAAGATATTCCTAGCCGAGTTTACCCATAACCACCGCCCCCACTCAGTCACCAACAAATCCCCCTTCTTCCTCCTCATGGGATACAAACCTAACCCTCTACCCACACTAGTCCCCTCCACCAACATCCCTGCAGTTGAAACCTGACTCCAAGAACTCGCCTCCACTCGAAATGAAGCTCTCGCCTCCCACGAACTCACTTGCCAGGTAATGACCAACTGGAACAAACAACCCTTTACCCCCTTTGGTAAAGGAGATAAGGTATGGCTCGAGGCCCGAAACCTCCGCCGGGAACTAGCCAACCTGAAGTTCTCCCCAAAAAGAGAGGGACCTTTTATTATCACTGACATCCTATCTCCCATCTCTTATCGCCTAGCTCTCCCGAAAACGTGGAAACTCCACCCCACGTTCCACACTTCCCTCTTATCGCCCTATCGCCAAAACATCATTTATGGCCCCCATTTCAAAAAGAACCCACCAGAGCTTATCGGCAGACAAGCAGAGTACGAAATAGAAAAAATCATACGTCACCATGGTGCTTCAGATAAGCACCACTATCTAGTCTGGTGGAAAGGATACTCCGCCGATGATGACTCTTGGCTTCCCAAAAAAGATTTCAAACACGCATGGACCACTCTCTTATCCTACAAAAAGGCACACCCTTGCGCCTTTCCCACTTAGACCCTCTCTCCTCCTCTTGTAGCACACTGAAACAAAAAAAAAAACCATTAAAACACCTACAATGTCTTCTATTACTACCGTATCATCCCTCCGTTCTTCTCCTCCTCTCTCGTCCCCCCTCGCTGATGAACGAAACGTCGTAGTCACCGACAAATTACCCATAAACTTCCCTACTATAGCTTTGCACGCGTCCACCGTGTACGACCCCTTGACCTCTTCCTCCCATGCTGCCTTCCCTGGATGGGGATCTCCTACCACTGGTCCCCCACGTTGGGGAGACCACTCACCCAAACTCCCACCAGTGTCGCTCGCCACTATAATCCCGACACCCATCCTCAGCGTCGATGTCCCTATCAACGCGCATCGCCTGTGTGAAGACTACCCCTCCCGAGCTGACCTCCAGGAGCTCGCATCGTTGTTAACTGACTCCCACCTCCTCATCCCCATACAATCCTTCGTTGAGGATGCCTCCCCTCTGGAGCTTGTCTCCAAACTTTACCTGCAGATCACCTGCCTCAGCCTCATTCCCCCTAACCCATCTGACGTGCAATGTGCCTGTCTCCACTCAGTCCTCTCATCCATCTACCGGGACGCACACGCCGTCACCCTCCTCCTAGCTTATTAACTCAGAGCCCTCGAGTTCTTCCAGGATCTTGATAGGTACCTGAAAGAACACTCTGAACAACAGGCTCGCTGAGCCAACTCCACACCCTCTGCATCTGCTTCCCCCCTCGACCAAGCAGAGTTAGACTTCCTAGACAGGACTGAGGCCTTCTGGATGGGTAATGATGGCACTACCCCTCTCTTACCATCCCATCCCAGATACCACCAGGCGTGCTTTCAATGCCACTGCCTCGGTCACTTTTGGGCCGACTGCCAAGTCTACCAGTGTCCGATCTGTCTTAACTTCTCTCCTGGTCATTCCCAGAAATGCTGTCCCCTCCGTCGACCCCTACTGCCTCCTCACTTCTTGTCGCCCTCTGGTTCTTCCCGCGGAAGCCGATCCCCCGAGCAGCATCACAACTGTAGAGCTCACCTGTCTCCTCCCCCGCGTCCCACTCCACCACTGCGTCACCACAACTGCTGACCTCGTCGCAACCACTCCCCTGTCAAGTCCAATAACTACGGAGACGATGACGTCGATGACGTCTTTGATGACGTGGCTTACACTAACATGACGGGCTCTCCCAACACTGGTTATATTGACCTCTGAGAAAGGTTCGTCGGAGCCTCACCCCTAGCACGGGGGTAATGTTATGATCCACAGTGGATCGCTCTTTTCTTTTCTTTTTCCTTTCCTCTGTTTTACTTAGCTAAGTCCTCTATCGCCTCGCGTCTTATCTTGGACTTAGGAACTCTGTTCATGCCCCAAGTTCCATCTCCCCGGTTCCTTCCATTCTGTCTTATCTCAGAACTGTTGTATTATTAGAACTGACTAACAGTGACTCATCCTTATCTACTGCAGATGACTCACTCCTTATCTCAGGCTTACTAGAAGCCCATTACCTAAACCCTTGGCATATGTACTTATATCACTTCTCACCGCTTGTACTTTCCTTAGCTTAGTCTACTCAATTCTATGAGCTCTAAGCCACTTCTTGCCCCTCTCATCGCTGTCTGTTACCAGCACACTAAGGCTAAGGGACTTCTCTTAGGCCTTCACCTTGCCCCTTTGTCCCAGACTTAAGGAAACCCCTTGAAGTCCACTTGCAGGCCGTTTGGCATTGCCTCTGTTCGAAGGACTCCCTTTCGAATGCATGTCTCCAAAGACTTCTGTCGGAACACCCTATGTATCCTCTCTCATCTTTGTCCTACGTTGAGCTCACTTTGAGTCCCTGCTGGTATTCCATAGTCCAGCATAACAGTTTGTTGATCGAGCCTGGAGCTCAATTGTACAATGGGGGTAATGTTATGATTCTCTTTCCTTCACATCGTATACTACTCGTGATAGTCTTTTTCTGTTTCTTTTCTTATTGACGAGCCATGTCTTATCGCCCTCATCAGGCCTATCTCCTTATCGGAGGGCCTAGATCTAGTTATCTTCGGTCTCTCAACCTCGAACACTTATGCTCCTAGTTAGGCTCTCTTGCGCCTAATCGTCATCCCTTATTCCACAACGTTCCATGGTCTGTGCGCTGTATGCTGTATTATAAATAGTCATCGATACTCTGTATTCTCCATTCTTGGTCTACGCAATCTACGTGTACTATCAAGTGTC